>JAOTQH010259826.1:0-11319 GCA_025631255.1 Cornus kousa | reverse complement strand
GTTCTTACAATTCATTGAATGATTTGGTAGAGCATATCTTGTCAATTTGATTTCCAAGACAGCAGGGCATTAGAGTGTTCAGCCACTTATTTGTTGTAAACTACCAACTGTTTCTATGCAATATGGATAAACTTTCAGTCAATTTATTCTGGGAAATAAATTGGGAAGTTCTAACATGTAAATTTAGGCTGACATATGAGTATGTAGGTTATCATCTTATCTGAGTTTGTATGTTTTACCGAAGGGTTGGACGAAACGGGGAGTCAAAGGCTCCCTTGTTAAATAATCCCTCCGTCTCAAATTAAGTGTGGTCCCAAATTAAGCGTCATATTTTCTAATAAACAACGCTTAATTTGGGAGGGAGAGAGTATTTTGAAAGTATTAATTCTATGCTTTGAATTTGGGATTAAAAACAATTTAGCTCAAAATTTATACTAATAAATTATTTATAATTCCTGGGTCAATTGGATGCCCACCAAACACAAAGGATCTAGGGGTGGGTGCAGATGGGCTTCCGCCCACCCAAAAAAAAAAATTTGCCATACTAATGAGCCCAGCCAGAAAAAAAAAAAATACTAATGATAGCTTACTCCAAATTAGCCCAATCCAAAATTAACCCTCCCTATTCAAAAATGTTGCATCCACCCCCGACCAAACATAGCATCATAAGTTGGTAAGTTGGAATTGTTGCGGGAGTTTCTCATTTCCTTCAAGTCCAGGGTGAAAGGCCATTGGACAAGTTAGAGTAACACCTTTGGTTTGATGTAGTATGGGCCACAAAAGCCCATAGGACTATGTTAATTGGGGCAACAGGCCCACAGCAACTCTAGAAAGTTCGTTTCGATGCAATCACAAATAAGGGAGGAATTCAGCTGAAAGTACTGGAAGATTCCCTCGTAGATATGCGAGCAACAGATGAACTCTCCTGAAAGCACTGGAAGCACCCTCGTGAATCTTTAAATACCCAACATATCCCCTCCTGCAAAACCAGCAAGCATCTCGACGAATTAAGCGAGCACCCAATCAATCGATTAACCTTCAGTTTTGCAATCTTTAATCCAAGAACATCGAAAATGTCTTTGACTCCAAGCATCTTTGGTGGCCGTCAAAGGAACTTCTTCGATCCATTCTCTATCGACGTTTGGGACCCCTTCAAGGACTTCCCATTATCTTCCTCTTCCTCAAGCGAGGTCTCTGCATTGGTGAACACTCGCGTTGATTGGAAGGAAACACCAGAAGCCCATGTGTTCAAGACAGACCTTCCAGGGATCAAGAAAGAAGAAGTGAAGGTCGAAATCGAAGATGATAGGGTTTTACAGATCAGCGGAGAGAGGAATGTGGAGAAGGAGGACAAGAATGACAAGTGGCATCGGGTGGAGCGCAGCGGCGGCAAGTTCATGAGGAGGTTCCGGCTGCCGGAGAATGCGAGGACCGATCAAATCAAGGCCTCCATGGAAAATGGAGTGCTCACTGTTACTGTTCCCAAGGAGGAAGTGAGGAAACCTGATGTCAAAGCTGTTCAGATCTCTGGCTGAATTTAATTGACTAGATTTTTTAACTTCTAATCTAATCTATAATAATGCGATGTAAGTAAGAATGCATAGGGAAGGTCTTTGTTAGTTTTGTGGTGTTTGTAATACGTTTGATGTAACTTTCGAAAGTAAAAAAATATATATGTTTGATGTAATAATGGCTTTTTGGCAGTATTATTTTTAGTTTTTGTGAATTTGAATTTTATTATTATTTTTATTGATTTTCGCTTCCTTTAATTTGTACCTTTACCTAGTATAAATGTTTGATTCTCTACAAAAATAAAATAATAATAATAATAATAATAATAATAATTCTGGAATTGGTTTATTTTAAAAATAATAAAATTTAAACGTAATCAAATAAATTGTGTATTAACATAAAAACGTTTTACTTATTTTAAAAATAATAAACAAAATGATAGCCTTGATGGGTACACCCGGCACAAAAAGTTTTGAGTATTTTTTTTCAATTAAATTTGATATTTATCAAACAAAAATTGTACAAAGTTGACCATAGCCAATTTTTTTTTTTTCTCTCTCAGGACTATAGAACATATTACATACTAACAAGCCTTCAAAACACTTAAATAGGTATGTCAACGGGGTGTGTACCGGATGGGGCATCCATTTTTGAAACTCGTCTTTTCCCAAATCTGATTTAGGGCGTTCTGATATACATATTAATAAAATAAAATAAAATAAAATAAATTCATTTAAACTTGAATAAATTTATGATAAATTTTTTATAGTTTAGTAAAATATTTAACAATTATAATAATAAATATGTTATTAAATTTTAAAATTATCATAAGAAATAAATGAAAAAGAACCATTATAGTTAATAAAATAATATTTATATAAATATTAATAATTATTAATCGGGACGGATTTGAGACTTTGCGAATTTTAAACTTTCTTTTCAAATCAACCCCTAATCTAATGATCCCAAATCTCGTCCCATCGGGAGCGAAACGGCTCCCAAAGAAGCAGGTTAAATTAGCATCCCTACGTTCACATCTTTTCATTCTTCATAGGCATTGCCTAGGCAGCCAAAGCAGCTCCATTATTTTCTCTTTGGGAATACATCCTAAACTCTGGATTTGCCTTGGAAGATCAAATCATCAACCACAACAAAAGCTACAACGGGGAAAGGCCAGGTTTAATTTCCTAAATCACCTTGGATTTATTATCGAAATCACCCCAGCATCAGTCTCAAACTGTTGGAACCAAAACTGGCAGCTATCTCAGCGATGACATGGGTCAGTGAGGGGCTGACAAGTGTTAACTTTGTCTTAAAGAAAGTTGGCCAATAGAGAAACAGTAGGAGAGGATTTAGGAAGATATAGTCAGCCACCTCACCAAAAGGGTTGTTACTAAACAACCGAGACTTGTGCTAATTTCAAATGGGAATTTCATTGAAAATGAAATATTGTGAAAAGTTGGCTAAGGTGAAATAATTAAATTTCTATAAAATAGGGATTTAGTTAAGAGAGAGGAAATTGAAAATGGAATTCAAAGGAAAAAATCAGTCGTGTAAGGTAAAGGTTATAAATGGCTTTTAAGCCATTTAAAGAAGGATAAAGCTGCAAGGATCAAGGATCAAGGAAAGAAGTTGCTAAAAATTAGCAACTTTCTACCAACTTCTTAGGGTATTTGACCATATTAAGGAGAGTCTTCGGCAAGGGCATTCTATTTGAAGCAAGACGAAGCAAGAAGAGAAGAGACACAAAAGAACACTGGGTTTTGACTCAACTTGAATAACAAAGTGAAGAAAATCAAGGGCAGAGGAGATTTTTTAGCCATTAATTAGGAAATAAGTTGTAAAAATAATTCTATAAATAGGAAACTTGTACTCCTATTCCAATTTGTCCAGCACCAACCAAACAACATGCATTTCAGATTCAATTGACTCTACGTCATTTTTATTAATTTCTTTATCACAATTTTCATTCAAAGAATTTAAGTTCCAATAACTTACTTTTCTTTTGCAATGTTTTAATTCCGTTATTTCAATTTAATGGCAATTGATTAAATTCTTGTCATCCATTTCAATTCAGCCATTTACTTTCATGCAATTTCCATTATGCCAGGTTTTAATTATGCAATTTTAATTTAAAAGTGTTTTCAATTCAATGGCAATCGATTAAATTCTTGTCATTGTATTGTAGTGACAATTGATTAAATTCTTGTCATTACATTACTGGTGGCGATTGATTAAATTCTTGCCATCCCTTTTAGTGGCAATTGATTAAATTATTGCCGCTTATTTTCCTTTGGCCATTCCATTCAAATATTCTTCAGCCATTGCATTTCTTTTAACACTCTATAGAAGTCCTTGCTACAAACAAGGCATAAAAGAACCTTGCTGGGAGTTCTTACTAGTCTCTCTCCCACACAATTGCCTGAGAGTCAACCATCAGAAAAAGGGATAGGCTGGTGTTCAATTACATATTTTGGGTATTTTGTACAAATACTCTGACACGCCCGCGAAGAGTCCATCGACCGGCGTAAGAGTGAAAACCACGCGAACACAAACACAACCCTTCCTCAACACCATGGCCTCAGCAGTACAACGGCAACAACATTCACCAAATAAATAGCCACTCCTTTTAGAACTCATGCCAAAGGGTCTTCTTTTTTTTTTTTATTACAAAAAAATATATACCACCTCCAGTAACCTTAAAATTAAAAGCAGCATCAGAATTTATCTTTTCCCATTTTCTTTGAAGAGGATACCAAACAATACTCTCTTGAAACTTTATCTTTACCCGTTTTCTTTAAAGAGGAGACCAAACAATACTGTCTTGAAACCACCCCCTATCCTTTATATCTAATACACTCTAACTCAATTTACATTAATAAATTGAACAATTGGAATGTAACTAACTATGTGCCAACATCAAACATAGGTGACATCATCATATATCAGAATGTCTGCTTAACAATTTATAAATAAAAACAAACTATAAACCCACTGTGCGAGTTCCGACAAAATTGAACTGTTAATTACACGTTATACTACCAACTCCTACTACAATAATTACATCTTATACAAAAGACTTTTTGTTATTCCTTTTCCCCATTCATACCCAAGACCCTAGACATGGCAGTGGCAACCAAACCTTGTACCTGATAAACACTAGTTCAGTTAATTTATTCTGCGAAATAAATTGGGAAATTTTAAAGGTAGCATACTCTAAATACAGAGTCACATATGAGTCTGTATATTATCAACTACCATTCTCATTCTCTATAGTTTCTATTTTAGTGAGTGGAATGTAAAAGATTGTTTTTACCATACATTTATTCAAAACTAAGTATAACCACGTGATGAAATAAACATTTTATATGACAAATGAACTTTAGATACTTTATTTGTAAAATAATAATCCAAAATCTAGAATTAAAAGAATTCACAAAAGAACCACCTCACTCTAGTAATATTCACTTCACATAGATGTGTAACTCAACATAATGATTACCATTTGAACAAGCATAACTAATTGGAATGTATTTTTCTTATTTAAATTTTATTGTATTCAAATCAAATGCCCTAGAAAAAACAAGTAAAGCAATGAATGAAAATTTAGAAGAAAATGAGGGTAAGAAAAAAAAAAAAAAAAAAAAAAAAGCACATCAAAATATACCATGTCTCTTCTTGGCTGCTCTTAGGTCTAGACTAAGAGATATTCATTTCATTGGATGCACAAGAATTCAAGTTCTCCTGCAAATCAAAAAGAAGACTTGGTTGTTAATTTAGAAAATTGTCTCTCGTGTAGCACTATTGATAAGGTGTTAGACACATCCATTTTCTTGATCTAAAAATGCGGATGTAACTATCAAAAGACAGTAAGTAAGCAAGCAAGTGTTTATTACCATATTAATAGATTTGTATAATCAAATGTAGTTCATCCAAAATGTTGTCTTCAGTTAGGCGGGTTCAAAAAGGAACCAAATCGTTCACTTTCCGAAAGAATGTTACTCTAAAAATGAAATAGTGTAATTCTTGGAAAGGCTATTTCTTCGCAGAGGTCAAGGTCCAAGCCCAGTGATGTGTATGTGTTTCTTGCCCATTGAAAAAATAATAATAATAAATAAATAATACCGTATAGATTCAGTCTCATATGAATCAAACAATTATCGAAAATTTCCTAAAAATCTCCTCTCTAAAATGTGAAGTGAGCGATTGTCAATAAACTCCTTCAAGTATTTTGTGCACAAATTATTTTCCAAAAATAATAATAATAAAAGCCTTGATTACAAAAAATAATTATAATAAAAATAAAAAGAAATAAATCACCCCAAAGACAGAGAGAGTGTGTCTGGCTGAAGGGCCATTTGACAAATTGGAGGAACCCTTTCGTAATTTGTTATGTAATGTGGGCCATAAAAGCCCATAGGACCACTGGCCCACGGTTACTCTAGAAAGATTTTTTTTTTTTACCCTGGCAAAAAAATAAGTCATACGTCATACGGCATCTACAACAATATCATCGTGCGGATACAGAAGATCAAAAACACATAAAACACCAGTCCTCCAAACTAACTAACACCTCTTATAGTCAAGATCACGAGTCTTGACAAGCCAAAGAAAAGGGGCCAGCAAGAGATGGAAAACCACCATAACAAAAGAAAAAAAATCACTGAGAGAACCAAACACACCAGCGCAGAAAAGACGGCGTACATCGGCAAAAGACGCAGATGCATCAGATCCACTCCCAGCGCAAAACAAACCACAACTCCGGCGACTCAATAACCATCTACTGTCGAAAACAGCTCAAATTAGGAGATCAGGAACAAAAGCTCACAAGGACATGTGAGAAACGCAAAATCTCTACGACAATGAGAAAAAATAACAAAAAAACGACGTGAAACCACCCACTGAACAAACTATCCAATATTATAATCAATGGGTGACCGAGATCGAGACCTCCCCACTCTTATGGGAGGGGAATGGGGAGGAAGCAGAGGGATGAAGGCGAGGGACGGCTAGGGGAGAGAAAAGTTGGGTAGAGAGAATCTAATTCATACAATACACATAAGAGGTAATAGAATAGTTGGGTAGAGAAAAAGTACTGGAAGATTCCTTTCGAATCTATAAATACCCAACACATCCTCAGCAGTAAAACCAATAAAAGCATCTTGACGAATCAAGCAAGCAACCAATAATCCTTCAATTTCCACTCTTGAGTTTTGCAATCTTCAATTCAAGAACAGAAAAAAAAAAAAAAATGTCTAGGATTCCAAGCATCTTTGGTGGTCGACGAAGCAACGTCTTCTATCCATTCTCTCTCGATGTTTGGACCCCTTCAACTTTAGACTTCCCATTCTCTTCATCTTCTTCAAACGAGGTGTCTGCAGTGGTGAACACTCGTGTTGATTGGAAGGAAACACCGGAAGCCCATGTGTTCAGGGCAGACCCTCCAGGTATCAAGAAAGAAGAATTGAAGGTCCAAATTGAAGACGATAGGGTTTTGTAGATCAGCGGAGAGAGGAATGTGGAGGAGGATAAGAACAACATGTGGCATATGGTGGAGCGCAGCGGTGGCAAGTTCATGAGGAGGTTCCGGCAGCCGGAAAATGCCAGGACTGATCAGGTCAAGGCTTCCATGGAGACTGGAGTGCTCACTGTTACTATTCCCAAGGAGGAAGCAAAGAAGTCTGATGTAAAGTCTGTTGAGATCTGTGGTTGAATTAAAATTCTGTTGTTAATAAATTCTGTTGTTAATCTATACTATATGTACGATGTAATGATCGTAATTCATAAGAATGCTGAGGAAATGTATTTCTTTGGCATTGTGGTAGTAAAAATAAATAAATGAAAGTATTGCCTGCAATATGTTTGATGAAATAATACCTTTTAAAAATATATATATGTTTGATGCAATAAGTGTTAATGAAAGTAGTAGTTATTTTGAGTTCATTTGAGTGTGTTTCTTGATTTTGGTTTTCTTAATTTATTTTTAAATGTTTGATTCTTATCTGCAATTTAAGTTTTAGTCCTACAATAAAAACAATAGGAAAAAAAATAATAATAATAAAAATAAAAAATAAATTATATATATAAATAGAAACCTCCCAATATCCCATCCTCTTTATAATAAGGGCAATATCCCTTGGTTTTTGAGAATGGATTATTTATCAATGAACTTCCTTTTTGATTCGTGTGATGGTTATAAGTTGTAATGAATCTTACTACGGAGTATTGCCTTAATGTCATTCTACAAATATGTAATATTATTTTCATCTTACAATGAATTATAAAATCACTTGTTAAAATCTTACAAATATTATCTCCTATATTGGTACAAAAAAACATAATATCTCTCCTCCCTTCTTCCACAAAACATAAGCAATCACAGAAGGTTTCGAGAAAGCAGTTGAAGAAAGAGGTTGTGTCGCGGAATGGGAACCACAGAAGGAAGTGTTAGCACACGTTGCATTGGGAGGTTTCTGGAGCCACTGTGGTTGGAATTCAACCTTGGAAAGTATTTGCGAAGGTGTGTCAATGATATGCCAGCCATGCTTTGGGGATCAATGGATGAACGCAAGGTACATGAACCATGTATGGAGGGTAGGCCTGGAATAATGGAATTGGATAATGAGTTAGAGAGAAGACACACGGAGAGAGCTATAAGAAGACTAATGGTGGGTAAAGAATGTGAGGCGATGCGACAGAGGACAATGGATTTGAAGGTGAATGTTGAGCTTTCCATAAGGGAAGTCGGTTCTACTTACAATTCATTGAATGATTTCGTAGAGCATATCTTGTCAATTTGATAGCCAAGACAGCAGGGCATTAGGGTGTTCAGCTATTTACTTCTTGTCAATTTATTCTGGAAAATAAATTGGGAAGTTCTGAAGGTAGCATATTCTAAAAACAAAATCATAGATTATATGTTATCAGATGCCATTTTCATTCTCTATGGTTTCTATTTTTGTGAAGTATGGCATATACTGTATATAGATTATCAATACCATGATTGTAGCATCAGAATAGTAAATGTGTCCATATAAATATTTTTATTTTTTTTATCAAACAATTAAGTGGCCACAACCAAAAAAAATTCTCTCCAGTTACTTTCTTACTAGACGACATTCAGTGGTGATTAATTAAAGTCACATCCCAACATAGCTTTGTTATCACTAAGTTAGTGTCAAATCAGCAAGTCAAGAAAGAAATTTACTTTTGTTTTACTCTATACATTATACTTTATATAATGTACGAGTATTATACAAAGTATATTATTATACAATTTAACTTTACCTTTTAATTGTAATTAAAATAAAAATAAAACATGTATACATAATATGTTTTCCTTCATCTTCTTGCTTACCAAACAAATGCCTTATTACCTTCAAAAAAAAAAAAAAAAATGCTTATTTAATTAGTTTCCACAAGATTATATTTTTGTTCTGCAATCCAACAAAAATTAAAATATGTATACATAATATGTTTTCCTTCATCTTCTTGCTTACCAATCCGATGCGTTAATACCTTTTGAAAAAAAAAAAACAAATGCTTATTCAATTAGTTTCCACAAGATTATATTTTTGTTCTGCATATTCACTGATAGACTCAATCATTGACTGATCTGGGCTTGAAAATTATTGTGAGATTTATAAGTACCACTCGCAAGTGCACGAACCTTTGCAGATAGGGTTTACTTGTAAGGGTGTCGCACCCATGGGACTTATGTAAAATAAATTTGCCAACAGATTTCTTAAATTCTAAATTAACTTGAACGTAGGACAATCGAATTGTGATGATTTATTCCAAATTAACTAAGTAGAAAAATAAAATAAACTAAAGACAATGATTAAACAAGAAGTAAAAAATAGAGAGAGAAAGGACTAGGGGTATGACTTCACCACTAACATCGCACCACCAGTCAATTGCACTGATTTATTGGAGATATATCATATAACATGCACAGGGAATTAATAATGGCTACAAGCGCATATTAATTCAGCTAGAAAATAATATAATTTAAAGCTATGCATGGACTATCTTCGATTGGCATAAACCATCTACCTAACTACTTTACTCTAAGGTGTAGTATGGTCTATCTTTTCTAGGCATAATCCATCAAATCTCTAACATTACATTCAGATAAAAACCATTGTATAATCATCTCATTCACAACTACAAGAAGTGAATGAGTTGTGTTCAATCACAAAATTCAAATATCTAAAACAAGATAGAAAAATATTTGTTATTGAATTAAAATTCTAAAACCGATTATTATTGAAAAGTCAATTAAAAATCCTATAGATTATACAATCATGCATGATAAAAATTATTTCTTCAATAATTAAATACAATCAAATCAGTGTGCCAAGCTAGGGCTACATCACAACCCTAGCAAAGCGTTTAGCCACACATGACTGGAGTGGAATTCTTCATGGTTTAGGAAGACCCCTTCACCGCCATGGATCAATCTCTACTTTCTTCTGAATGCTCCTCTCTGATCTCAGCCTTGCTCCTATTCAGTGTTGTAGAGGACTCCCTTTAAATAAAAAAATATCAGCCCTAAAGTTCCCTTTTTTATATAGGAAACATACATAAAATTATGTCAAATAAGGACTCCAAAATTCGTGCAGACTTGCAGGCCAATTTTGACAAGGTAAATCGCTGTTTTAGGGAATCCTCATAAAAGACAAAATTGTAGCTCTTCGAATTTCCTTTCAACTTATGTGAGAATTTAGCCGTTTTGACACTCAAGGAGAGAGATACAACCAGATTACTAAAACGGGTTCAAGTTACCACCTTCGGCGAAAGTTTTCTTTTTGGAGAAGGATTTTTCCTTTTCTTCTTCTTTCCATTCTTATCAACTTGTGGCTTCTTTTGGACTATTTTCTAAGTATAATCAGACTTGGATCTTCAACATTGCTCGGTCCCACAGAATGTCATCTTTTAAAACTCAGAATCACTAGTTTTGACTGATTTTACAATTAAAGCCATGAAATAAATAAAAATAATAAAACAATATAAAATCACAAATAAACTATTATTAAAAGAATAAAATATGCAAGTAAATGGGCTAAAATGTATAACATTCAGCGCCTAACACAATTGCCCCACTTACATATATAAATTCCTTCATTACTCTTCTGAATCGCCATGTCTCTTCATCATCCGTGGAATATCTCTTACCTACAATCATCTTCACAACAATATTGAAAGAAAAATGTTCAAGCCACTCACTGATCAACACCTTCCTGTTGTTGCTCTTCTTGGTAAGCAAGTGAAACTCTTTAATGCTAATGTCCAATTCCAAGACTCGGACATGCCTCAGTGTGTCAAGGCTGCGATTTGAGAGTAACTGGAGGAGTGCTAGTTTGCGCATGTCATGCTAGAGTGGCCCGTAAGGTGTGAACCCGAAGCTTACATAGTTGTAGCCAAGGTACTTGCCGCGCTATTGGTAGGCCGTAAGGCAAAGGATATGTCATTAGTGGTGAAGCACCCTTTGACAGCTTCCCAACTGCTCACCACGAGTGCACGGTGCACCCCGAGCCGGATTGTGAAGATGGAGCTATATTGCCATGGCTCCGAGGATCCGAACCACCGGGGTCATGCCGCCTAGTTGGTGGAGGTGACCTAGTAAAGGCCATGCAGCAGATGGTTCAGGAGGGAGTGATACGATGGTCTTAGTAGTGGTTTGGCTGTGATTTCTTAATCTCCATAGACTGTACAACAACAATGCTATGAGAGTACCAATTGCTTGTGGAAGAGAGAGGAAATCCATGAAGCAGTACCGTTTGAGTAATGAGATCACTTCTTTAT
>JAOTQH010259816.1:0-11320 GCA_025631255.1 Cornus kousa | reverse complement strand
GTTGCAAAATGCACTTGTCATATTTGCAACCAAACAATAGAATGAGAATGATTATTCCATTACATTCCCACTTATATTCAATTCCGTTCCAGCATACCAAACACAACATTCAATGAAATATCAGGTGCAAATAAGACACGTTTGGAGCACAGGCACAAAGAAGCGTATTAGAATGATAGTGCTTTTGCAAAATGCATTTAGACAATTTTAATTATGAGTATGATGATGAAATTTGTATCATGTAATTTAAGTGGTTAACAGAAGGACAAACGTGACAGACTGTGTTCCATAGTGTAAAATTGAAACACTCATCTCCCCTGTAGGTTGGCTAAATAACCGGGCCCTCTCCTATAGTTTCAAATATAACAGTGACGTCTCCTATCAATGTTGACTTCAACTCGATAGTGTTAAACAACTATTATATCCATTATACTTTTACTATTTTTTAATGTAAAATTTCTAAGTGTATTATCGGGTTTTAAGTAAATATTGAGCATGACAAGATTGTTAGATTTTACGACAGAGGAGGTTAGTGTTACTCAAACTTGAACTAGAGGGAAGATCAGTGTTATATTTGAAACTAGAGTAGAGGTTCCTGATATTTAGACAACCTACAAGGGAGTAAGTATAATTTTTTCTAGTGTTTTCGTCATTTTATGTCAAAAGAGAAGGCTTTTAACATAGGATGAGGGCAACCAAGTCATTTTCTGAAACTTCAGAAACGGAGACAAATAACGGCAGGGGGGGATGTTGAACACACGCTCCTAACCTCAGGTGAGGTCAATGTAATTTACCTATTTTTCTTCTAACAATTAGAATGAACTGTGCTTTGTTTATGGAAAGATTTCTATCACTAGGAAACCACCAGTACAAGCAAATTGTAAAGACTAAAAAAAATGACCCTTTTTCCTGGCATGAATTTCATAGCAAGGGCTGCTCGCTGAAAATTTTCTTCAAAAACAGTTTTAACTACACAAATGCATGCCTAAACTCAACAGGTCAACACAAATTAATCTTGGTGAGGCAGGAATCGGGACAAATTTACTGAAATTAACCTCATGTAATTTTGCAGTTCTGAATAAATAGCATAGCAACCTCAAACTTCAAATGGAAATACAGATGTAGGCACAAAGGGCAGATAATAACTTAATTGCCTGAAGTTTTCATTAGATGAACTTAACTGCCTGAAGTTGAGACCTCAGCTTTCTTATCCTCTATCTGCAAATATTCAATTGCCTGAGATGGTGGGGCTTCAAGTGCTTCACCAAATTTCAGTCTGTAAACAGTTTCATAAACAGGACGCAGTGGCAAAATCACTTGAGCATCTAAATATGCATTACACAAGTGACACCAAACTGACAGATCACTGCTTCCAAAAGTAAACAAATAAAAAATGAGAACTCTGAAACATATTGTCCAATAAAAGAAGAATGAGAATACAGAAGGAATTCTATTTAAGATATAAATACATCTTAATACATATACCTGTAGCCTAGTGCCACACAATGTTTGCTCTGCTGAAAGTGATTGAGCATATGCTTGTTCACATAACGGCTGCAAAGAACATCCTTACAGCATAAACATAACCAATTATCATCGGGGTGGTGGCACCTTCAGTAAGTAGTAGACTAGGTTAGGAATGCATTTTCCTGTTAAAAGTTTAACCTTTGAATACTAAAAGGAGGATATCAAACCCCAACACAGATAGGTTGGCTGGAATATCTTGGTGGATATCAATGGCATAAATCAAACTATTTTCAAACAAACCTACTTCTATAAGAGGCAGTAACAGTCAATTTCACTTGCAACCAATAATCCTTTTGGTACATGATTCAATTAATTTGCCTTAGAAATATTTCTTTTACTTTCAAGGATACTTGAAAAATTTAGGTTCAAGGCGTACAACCAGGGTCAAGCCAAATCATAACATATACATGAACCAGCATTCTTTCGAGGGAGTCAAGAATCAAGTTCATAAATTTAAGATTACGCATTTGGATGTTCTATTTGGTTTGATGACAAAGAGGGTGAATCCTTCCTCGAGGTAATATAAATTTGTTGATGATTTGAATTTGTCTATATAAAGAGTGTATGAAATTTTGACTCTATATAAAGAGCCAGATGGGAAAACTAAGTGTTTGAGCCTCGGTGGCGGCATAACATATATTGTGGGCATGTGTTTTGCTTGAAATTTTGGAAAAATATAAAAATAAAAAATAATTATAATTTGACTCTATATACAATGTGTGTAAGTGGGTTGCATCCCTTTAGTATTCTTGTATGAATACTATGGGAAAATAAAATAGCTATCACTAATAAATAAAAGAAATAAATAAGTTCAGACATTTCAAACAAATATAACAATCATATCAAATAATTAAAAATTATTATAAAATTATTCATAATGTTTTCACTCTTAAAAAAATAATAATAAAAAAATAATAAAAAAATTATTATATAGGTTTGGCGATTTGATAAAATAATTCAAACTTATTATAAAACATTTCATAAAACTCTTTTATTATGTTCATTTGCTTCAAAATGAGTGAAAACATTATTTTACTCTAAAAAAGTAAAACTTAAGCTAACAAAATGAAAAATGCTTAAGGGATGATTACACTTTAATGTCCTCTATGGCATGTATGATCCTTGCACTTTATGAAGAATACAATGTATGAAACTCATCTTCAAATATGGAAGTTTATGCTTTAACTAATACCAGAATCAGCAGTTCAAAGTATGCACACACTCTCCCTCCCCCAACTTCTTTTGAACTAGCAACTCAGTTGACATTGTTACTTACAAATTTGTCACTTGTTGAATACTCCTTCCGTTCCATAAAAAATGTCATTTTTAGAAAATTGTGACTATCACAAATTGAACTATCACAGTTCCCGTGTGACTATCACAAATTGAACTATCACAGTTCCCGAAACACGACACTTTTTTTGGGATGGAGGTAGTATAACTTAACCCATATATGAAAAAATTACAGTAATTCATAATCAGATAAAATTCAGCCAAAAAGTTCAAAACAGTAATTAGTTAGATTTGTTGAGATCGTAACAAATAATTAAAAATAATATATATAATTTGCAGATTATTGGCTGCTCAAGTGGATCAATAACAAATAATTAAAAATAATATATATTATTTGTAGATAATTGGCTGCTCAAGTGGATCAGTAATGTTGGTGAATAGGCATTTTCTTGCTCAATAAATTTTTTAAAAAATTTAGTTCCAAAAGAAGATGGATACAACTCAGGCCAATAATTTATAATAATATTAAATTTAGTTTGTTATGATTTTTTTTTTCCCCAAAAAAATAATTTAAATAAAAAAGGAGGTTAAAACCCATCAGTATCATTTAGGTTATTGTTAAATTCAAAATATTTCCAGAGCCATAAGAAGAATATTCAAAAATGAAAAAGTAGGGTTTGTGAGAAGATGAAGGACCTGTTGCAGGGAGTGTCTTGGTTGGGAAAGTGGGTGAGATCAGAAGATAGAGAAACCAGATGATTGCAAGTTGTTCGAGCTTCGACCCAAGCTAATTTGGACCACAAAAACAAGGAATATGAAGAAGAAGCTTTGTCCACCATTGATGGACTGACTTTGCTGCTTCTTAATTGAATTGAATTAGATGTTCACCCAATTCATGAATACGTTAGCTTTAGGGAATCAGCTTTATCTCAGAGTCCCACTTTTTGCTGCTTCTCAATTGAATTTAATTATGAAAGATTTTTTTAAAGTCTATATATGCCTTTCTTTTCAAAAGCATGCTTTTCTTTTTTCTTTTTCTTTTCTTTTTTTTTGGATAAAGTACAATAACATCATGAGATTTGTCAAAAGGACATTCAGAGAAAAGTTTGTCTATTTTGAAATAATGACACCCTCTAAAATTTGATATATCTACCAAAGGCACACCAATAGAAATAAATTGACATTTTTACTCTTTGACTTTTACATTGACTAATTAAAATGCTAAAATAACCTTCCTAACCTCATACCCATAACAATTTCTTTCTTTATCTCCTCTCTATTTTCTCTTCCTCAGCCTCCAATACCAACACACATTATTACACATATACACACATACTGTCACATATACACACACACACACATAAAAAATGAAAGTGGAGTATTTAAAAATTGTTAGGACTAAATCATACTATAACAAATGTCCTAACGCATCCAACAACCAAAATTCATATTTTGTAGATATAATTTTTCTAGTCTCACAGAATTTGACAAACATTACAGATAAATAGAAGGGATTGGATACAAACATTGAAAAATTTAAAACCAAAGCCAGAAAAATTACATCTATAAAAACAATGAAAATTTCAAAACAACTTACATCATCAAATCAACCCACCAAGTTATTTAGAGAATTTAATATTAATAAAATGGCCAAAAGTTAAAACTTGGTTCTACTTAACGAACACATCAAAGTAAATAGATTTATTAACCCAAAAAAATATCAAGTAATTGATGTATTATTTATTAAGTATGAATGCATCATTTGTGTGACAGTATGTGTGTGTATATATGTGACAGTGTGTTTTGGTATTGGGGGAGGAGAGAAGAAAATACATTGTTATGGGTACGAGATTAGAAAGGTCATTTCAGCGGTTAAATTAGTCAATATAAAAGTCAAAGGGTAAAAGTATCAATTTATTATTATTGGGGTGTCTTCGGTAGATGTATCAAATTTTAGGAGGTGCCATTGTCTCAAAATAGACAAACTTTCCTTTGAGTGTCAGTTTGGCAAACCTCATGGAGGTGTTATTGTACTTTACCCTTTTTCTTTTCTTTTTTTTCAATAATTTTGGTACTACATGGAAGACCCCCATTGGCGCTCCATAGAATTATAATTGATAAAATATTTTGAAGCCGTTCTTGTCTTTTTCTTTTCTTTTCTTTTTTCTCTCAAGAAATGATTGTTAGCAATGTTTAAAATATAAACGTGGAAACTCTAGAGTGGGCCGGTATGGGCCACAGAAGCCAACAACTCCAAGAGGAGAGCTAACAAGGAAGACTAAGAAACCTTCCCAACAGGACATGAGCGGTAAGCCCAATACAAGAAGACCCAAGCTATAGAAGAAAGCGTCCAATAATTGAGTTGTACAAGTGCAGTCTTCCAACTGTTGAATCATCCATCTGGTACACTCGACAACCACATCCAAAAGTTGGGAGACCCAAATATACGGTAATGGTATATTCTAAAATTTTCCCAACAACTAATCTAAGACAATTTTAACATCTAAATCCCAATGAGTCAAATACTGGCCACTCGAAGAGGAAAGGGTGTTTGATGATTGTCCGGTATGCTTTTATTTTTCCTGTTCTTTATCAGTTTCTTTCAAAGAAAATCACATTTTTTTTTTATTAGATTGAAATTTGAATGAGTGAATTAAGTGAATATATAAATTAAGAAAGCACACACAATTATATCAAGAACGGGGAGTGCTTTTTGAGTATACACCCTTGAAGGGGCCAAAATCCCAACATAAACTTATTGTTTTATATATATACATTTAAGTTTAGTTAATTAATGAATATTGCATTAGGAGTTTAAATAATAATTAATTTAATGTAAATTCAATTCAAAAGAATTGTGTAGAATTCACGACAGCTTTTGTACCCAAAACAAAAAATATATATATTTTATAAAAAGTCAATAATATATTATCTTTTATCTTTATTTAAAATTTATATCCAGTTTTGTAATGGAATAAATAGAAGATTTAGGGATCTAAGCAAAATTTTCAAAAGTAAGAACTTATTTGTTCTAAAGGATATTTATAACACCTATTTGTCTTCCAATGAAAAAATAAAAGACTTGGTAGTAATTTTCCCATTCTTAAAAGCAAAGTCCTTGTACAATCATTTTCTTTCTACTGTTGGTCTTCTATATCATTTATCAGATCTGCCACTGAAGAGTTACCCAACTGAATTGTATCAGTAGTATTCACCATCGGAATTACACATACCAACATTAAAAATATTGGTAGCTGGGGCTATAAATGGTGTTATTTTTTTTTTTTTTTTTGTAGCTGGCGGCTATAAATGGTGTTATTTTTTTTTTTTTTCCCTTCTGTAATCTTAATTTATCCATTTCTCATATCGAAATTAAACTAATTATATCTATCTATTTTTGGGTTTTTAGGAAAATTGGAAAGATCACATTTCACTGTTGGCAATTTCCTATACAAATAATTTTTCTTATGGTTAGGAGGTGCATGAGAACATTAAATTATTTGTGTTTGATCATATACGACAAGTATTAATCTAAAATTTGCTATAACAAAATAATATTTATTTAGTTATGTATACATGTATATGTTGGGCCTCATAAAGTAGAGATACCCAAAACCATGGGCTCAACATATCCAAATAAAGTATACAACCAAGAAAAAAAGTAAAATAAATTGACTCACTTGTTTCTTCACTCCCTATTGCCCTACATTCATGGTAATTTTTGAAATACAGACACAATTAAAAGGTAAAAAAAATCTGGATCCAGCACCAACAAATGTTGGATACTACACCACAAGTGTCCGGTAAGCGACATAAAATTAAATTCTTATATTTATTATTTTATTTTAATTTCTTCAAAAGCGCCCTCACTCAAAAAAAAAAAATCCTGGGTCAGGTCAAAATATTTTTATATATATTGTTTCATAGATAGCAAATGAATAAGATATAGAAGGACTGAAAAGCTCATGTAAAAAAAAATAAAAATAAAATAAAATCATATATATATATATATATATATACTTTTAATATACCATTCTCTCTATCACTTAGGAACAGCACATCATAGTATTCCACCATTTGAATACACTGACCCTTATAAACACACGAACCCACCACCACCTGTTACCTTTGCAGCCGCTTCCATCCCACCCATGAATTCTACCAATAATTTGGGCTGCTGCAACTAAAGAGCTCAATAGAATGGTTCTAATTTAGATTTACACACTATACAGAAATCTATGTCTATCATTTAGCAGATTTACTGTTGGAGGAGTTCTACTATAGGTATTCACTATTCACCATGGATTGAATTCCACATGTAGAACTGACAATAAAAAATAAAAATAAATAAATAAACAAAAATGAGATTTGCATAAATTCATGTTTGATAAGAAACCAGAAAATAATTAATGATCAATTAAAATCCACGAGAATGCTCATTAATGATCGGTACTAAAAGGTACTACAAAAAAGAGCAATACTTGACAATTAAGCAATTCCTTCACCAACCTCCAATACATAATAGAACCCTTTTATATGAATTTCTTAGTGTCGGACAACATTTCAATTTCTACTTGAATAATTAAAGTATCATTCACTTTGAAGCCCTTTGATTTATCATAGAGATGGCTTAGAGACACAAAACTTGCGCATCCCCAGTTCCTATTCGCTGCACAGAACCAGCGATCACTAACTGCAAAAGATAAATTTTAATGGAATGTTTATATGAACAAAAATAAAAGAGTACCAAAAAAATTAAATATAAAAAAGATAAAGAAGAAGAAGAAGAAAAAGCTCCAGCAGTAAGCAAGTTCATCAAAAACAGCTGAGAGTATAAATTAATACAGTTCTTACCTTCCTCTTCTTGGTGTTCACCATTGACTTGGTCCATTAACCTCAACGTGTATTTTGCATACACTTTGGAATTAAGAGAGAGTTTTTCAGATTCAGCTACTTCAAGAAACAAAGATAGGCTTTCACCTTTCGCATTTCCATTTCCTTTTGGAAAGGCCAAAAGCTTCCTGAATTCATTACAAAAGGACACAAATAACAGCTTTTATACCTTGGAAATCAAACAAGCCTGTTTCAATTTGAGAACATCCAAATTTTCAAATAACAATAATAATAAATAAAGGAGGATCATACCAGTTCCAACCTCCAATGTTAAATTCCTCTGAGCACAGACGTCGTTTAGTTATTGCTGAAAAACTATCAATCTTCCAAGTGAAAATTTTGTCACTTGGTAGCTTTTTCATGGACAGACACTCACCCTTCCCTTCATATTTCGTAACAAAAACCTCTGCTCCGAATACACAAGTGTCATCTATTAGGTACCCATTTGAAGGATTTTGGAACTCTTCTAGAGAGAGAAATTTCTCAAAACCCCATTCAGTTTTCATCCCATGGAAGCGCCTTACTTGTTCAGCATCTACATTATGACATTATATATAAATATCTATCTTTATATATTAATTTATATTAGATTTCAAAAAATAATAATAATAACAACAGAAACTACCTTCAATTGTTAAGTACTTGTCAAGTATTTGATCAAAGACAAATAATTCAAAGACTGCAGGGTAGATTATCTAAATCAGATATTGCCAAGTATAGTGAGACGTGATCTTTTCCATTTCTCTTCTTATTCCCATTTGGATAGAAACGCAATTTCGTGAAAACTCAAAAAATACATAGATACGATTAATTTAATGTCATTTCAGCTGTTAAATTAGTCACAGGATAAAAATGTCAATTTACTATCATTGGGGTGTGGTGTCTTTGATAAATGTATCAAATTTCAAGGGTGTCATTGTCCCAAAATAGGTAAATTTTCCTTTGAGTGTCCTTTTGGCAAATCTCATGTTGTGTTACTGTACTTTACCCTTTTATTTTTTAATAATTTTGGTACTACATGGAAGACTCCCATTGGTGCTCCTTAGAATTATAATTGATAAAATATTTTTAAGTGTTCTTGTTGTGTATATGTGTGGGGTCCTCAAAATATGATCACATTGTCAAACTTACCAGAGAAGACATTTTGGAGGCGTACAGAGGAAGCTAACATTTGAGCCTATAAAAGGCTACGCCCATGTACTGATTGTTTGAAAAATTAAATGAAAATCCCTTTATTTTCTATCTCTCTCTCTCTCTAAGGCAGTGTCATATATATTATTCTCTCTTTCAGTATATATATATATATATACATATATTCATTATAGTTCTTGTCTTTTTCTTTTTTTCTCTCAAGAAATGAATGATTTGTTAAGCAATGTATAAGTGGGCCCATATGGGCCAAAGAGGCCAACAAAATCCAAAAGGATAGCTAAGAAGGAAGACTAAGAAACCTTCCCAACAGGACCTGAACTGTAAGCCCAATACAAGAAGACCCAAGCTATAGAAGAAAGCGTCCAATAATTGAGTTGTACAAGTGCAGTCTTCCAACTGTTGAATCATCCATCTGGTACACTCGACAACCACATCCAAAAGTTGGGAGACCCAAATATACGGTAATGGTATATTCTAAAATTTTCCCAACAACTAATCTAAGACAATTTTAACATCTAAATCCCAATGAGTCAAATACTGGCCACTCGAAGAGGAAAGGGTGTTTGATGATTGTCCGGTATGCTTTTATTTTTCCTGTTCTTTATCAGTTTCTTTCAAAGAAAATCACATTTTTTTTTTATTAGATTGAAATTTGAATGAGTGAATTAAGTGAATATATAAATTAAGAAAGCACACACAATTATATCAAGAACGGGGAGTGCTTTTTGAGTATACACCCTTGAAGGGGCCAAAATCCCAACATAAACTTATTGTTTTATATATATACATTTAAGTTTAGTTAATTAATGAATATTGCATTAGGAGTTTAAATAATAATTAATTTAATGTAAATTCAATTCAAAAGAATTGTGTAGAATTCACGACAGCTTTTGTACCCAAAACAAAAAATATATATATTTTATAAAAAGTCAATAATATATTATCTTTTATCTTTATTTAAAATTTATATCCAGTTTTGTAATGGAATAAATAGAAGATTTAGGGATCTAAGCAAAATTTTCAAAAGTAAGAACTTATTTGTTCTAAAGGATATTTATAACACCTATTTGTCTTCCAATGAAAAAATAAAAGACTTGGTAGTAATTTTCCCATTCTTAAAAGCAAAGTCCTTGTACAATCATTTTCTTTCTACTGTTGGTCTTCTATATCATTTATCAGATCTACCACCGGAGAGTTGTTACACAACTGAATTGTATCAGTAGTATTCACCGTCGGAATTTCACGTACCAACATTAAAAATATTGGTAGCTGGGGGCTATAAATGGTGTTATTTTTTTTTTCTGCCTTACGTACTCTTAATTTATCCATTTCTCATAACGAAATTAAACTAATTATATCTATTTATTTTTGGGTTTTCAGGAAAATTAGAAAGATCACATTTCACTGTACTTAGCAATATCCAATACAAATAATCTTCCTTATGGTTAGGAGATGCACGAGAACATTAAATTATTTGTGTTTAATCATATATGACATAGAAGGTAGTTTTTAGGTTACACGCCTTAAATTTTCTAAAATTTGCTATAACAAAATAATATTTATATAGTTATGTATACATGAAGATGTTGAACCAGTAAGGGGGGTCCACATGATGGAAGACTGAATGGGGTTATGAGAAACTTCTCTCACTAGAAGATCAAATATACGATTTGAATATAGGCCGATTATAATTTGTCATGATAAAATGTGTCATCTTAGCAAAAACCTTATAGCAAATAAGGAGAGTATTTTGATAACATCTCTCTAAGTGGAGGACCAAGTGATTGGTTTGGACATCTCCATTTTGTGGGGCTCATACTATATTATTTACTTCATTCTTTAAGTTTAGCGAATGAAGTCGATAATATAGGTCCAAAATGATATGCCAATATGAAAATATGCCTATAATAGTTAAAGATATGGCGTGGGCCTCGTAAAGTAGAGTGACCCAAACCATGGGCTTTACATATCCAAATAAAGTGTACAACCAAAAAATAAATAAATAAATTGACTCACTTGTTTCTTCACTCTCTATTGCCCTACATTCATGGTAATTTTTGAAGTACAGACACAATTAAAAGGTAAAAAAAATCTGGATCCAACACCAACAAATGTTGGATACTACTCCACAAGTGTCCGGCAAGTGACATAAAATTAAATTCTTATATTTATTATTTTATTTTAATTTCTTCAAAAGCGCCCTCACTCAAAAAAATAATAATAATAAATAAATAAATTTCTTGGGTCAGTCAAAATATATATATATATATTGTTTCATAGACAGCAGATCAATAAAATATAAAATGACTGAAAAGAGCATGTAAAAAAAAAATAAAAAAATAAAATAAAATCATATATATATATATATATATATACATGTTGGAATTTATATGCCCTGGCATAGCGAATTCTTAATTGGATTATAGTAACATATGTTTCTGATATATCTGAAATATTTATGATTTATATAATTGGTGAATTCAATGTATTATGTATCGATTCATTATGGAATTGA
>JAOTQH010259797.1:0-11321 GCA_025631255.1 Cornus kousa | reverse complement strand
GGAACAAGTACTCTCAACTCTCTGAGGACTTGCCTTCTCTCTATTTGGAGAAGTTTGGTGTGGTGAAAAGATAGTTATGTATTCTCACCATACCTTCTCTCTATTTGGAGAAGTTTGGTGTGGTGAAAAGATAGTTATGTATTCTCACCATATAAGTAGCATATAAGCTATATTGGATGATATGAAATTAGTGATATGAAATTAAATTAATGTTTCTCAAATTTTAATTTTAAGACATGAAATTTATATTGTAGGTGTCGTTTAATGTCAAGTACGTGACACACGTTTAAAAAGTCAAAATAACTTATATGGAATTAAGTGATGAGATACAACAGCGCATACGTGGCACGTTGAAAAGTCAACAAAGCAAGAAACTAAAGTTTAGATGTGTCACTCGAAAAATCTAGGTCAACAAAGCAAGAAACTAAAGTCTGGATGTGTCATTCGAAAAATCTAGGTCTAACAAAAGGTCGTGATGGTACATGGTAATACAAGTCAGAAGTTAGAGAAGGGAAAAGAAGATGGAGGTAGGAGCATCTTAAGCATAGTTTTTGGATTGAAGGATGAAGAGTTGGAATATGCCCAGTGTTAAGCGTTGGCCCAATCGGAGGAATGGTGGGTCACGTACGTGCCTTGACGAGACACTTACAATCACATTTAATGTTCCGAGAAGAATCATTATTTCTCTCAAGAGTAATGCTATAAAAATCGATTGGTTTTTGTACTCCAACAAGGATTCTTGTCAGCTTTTTAAAACAACAAAACTCTTTTTTAGGTCCTTATTCTAATTACTAATTCTCACATTAGGTCGTTTATGTAGTCAATAAAAAAGACTCAGACAAATATATCATTTTTTTTTACCCTCCCAAAATCTGATGCTTCACAAGATAGCAGAGTCAAGTTTCCATCAATTCGAGTCTACCCTTGGGTTCGGACTATCTCACTATTGTTTTGGTTGATGTAAAAATATAAAGGGTTGAATGTAAAACTCATATTTCACCCAATGAATATAAATCATGATATATAGGTGAATCAATCAAATGAAAGGTATAGTGTCCATAAAATTATAAATAAATAACTTCCGAAAAAATATATATATATAAATAAATAGTATTCTGCGTATATACCTGCGCGTGTGTTAGTAAGGTATAGTCTCAATAACATTTCTGTATATTTTAATTAAATAGATTAGGTGTATTGTGGCCTTTACTATTATGTTTAATTATTTATTTAATATTGCTGGTTTTTGCACCTTGATTCCCACTAACAAATTGATTATGACAAGATAAATAATAAAAGAATCTATTGAGGTTGGATCGAAAAGTAGAGGCAAATCTCAGAGGCAGCAACTTGCAGCCGCAGATATACATCCACCTTCTTTTGTCTCTCTCTCTCTATATATATATATATTCTATGGTTTGGTTATTTACCACCACAAAACTAACTCATATACATAGCATATATATTCTATGGTTTGGTTATTTACCACCACAAAACTAACTCTAAACTTATATATATATATATATATATATATTCTATGGTTTGGTTATTTACCACCACAAAAGTAACTCTAAACTCCAAAGACGAGTGGATAAGAACGAATTAAGATTAAATAAATAAGAAGGTTCATGCAATTTCTCCAAATGGTAAAAATCAATGGCGTGTAAAAAAATTAAAAAAAAATAAATAAATAACATAGAGACACTATTCATGACTAAACTAATACTCGTAGTTATATATATATATACAGTACATGCTTTTACCAAATATAGCGGTAGGAACAGAGGTACACTCCATAGTGACTAATTGTTGGAGCCGGCAAAAAACGGAGTGGGGGATGGTCGGACTGGTAACCGTAAAAGTGACGAAAGTGTCATGTACGGAGGGGGACTCGATTTAACGGCTTCCCATTTACTACCTAACAATCCTTTGATGGAGGTCTCTATATATATAATGTATGCATCCATCATTATATATAGATTATAGTCACACACACAAACACACACACACACACACACACACATATAAAAACACACACACAAAACCCCCACAGTGGGGTCCTTTGTGACAAGCGCGCGTGGGAAGCCTTGTGCACCACCCTGCCACCCAATTGCACAGCCCGTCAACTCAGAGTCCATGGCCTAACCCCACCACCCCTAGCTAGCTTTCTCTCTCTTTCCCACGCACACATTGTACATTATATGTTCTTGATTTGTGTGTATATATTTCTATAAATTCTTTGGCTGATATGGTATACTTCTGTGAAAGTTGGACAATTGTCACAAAGAAAACTGGAGTCGTGGTTCTTTTAGTCTCTTTGATGCATTGTATATGTTATACAAGTACTATACATTAATTAACATGGCTATATATATATATGATTTTCAAAAGAAATTGGTTTACTGTGTTTATAATTATGTCATAATTACTGTATATAATTAAATACAGGAATTGGTATATATATATTTTTTTCTTTTTAGGTTTTGGGCCATTTGGTATAGAAATTTTGTTTGTAGTGTGTCAAAATACTTAATTTTAATTTTTTTAATTTTCAGATAGAATATCATTGCTCCTATATAAGACTTAATTTTATTTCTTCAAGTCTGGATTATCCCATTATATGTATGATAATGAGCAATGATAAACTCATCGACATATGATTTTATATATAATTTAATAATTTCAAACTGTAAAGGTAATAATCTCTTGTTAACTGGTGAAGAAATTCATCAATACCAAGCATAATGATTGTTGGGTGTAATTGTTATGATTTTTTAATTTTTTTTTTCTTTTTGATAATTCACTTTTGATGACATTTAACCCCCCAAAAAAAAAAAAATTGTGTTGTTGTGGCTTAAATTTGGTGTCCGAGTCGCAATGGATGATCAAAGCTTTGGGGTTTGGGGGCTTGTTTCCGAGAAAGATTTTTGACTCATTTTTGTTCATGGGTCGTGAACTCTAATTAGTACTCTCTTATAACTCGATATACAAGAATGGTTAGGGTTTGAAGTGTGATCATTAAGAAACACTAAAAATCGTAGAGAGAGAGGGGCTAAAATTTGTAATCTCTAATTTTACATATAGTGAAAACTTTCACCGAATTTCTAGCTTGACCTATGAATGTAACTTTGTCAAATCATGTATAAATTTGTATGTTCTTTATATGGTATATTTATTTTTTTATAGCGTTTCGTAACTAATGTTGCTTGATTCTCTGTATTTTTTGTAACATTAGTTTATACGCGCATGCATCATCACTGAGTTACCATTTATTGGGGAAGAAGTAGAAAGTTTCTCTGCAAATTAAATATCATTTTCTTCCTCCATCCCCATCTCAAGTACTATATATATTTATACAGATTAAATACAATGCATTTCGTGTTTTGACTTGTTTTTGTTTATGGGTCGTGGATTTTAATTAGTATTTTTTTTTAATTCGATATATATGAGTGTTTAGAGTTTGAAGTGTGATCATCAAGAGACACTGAAAATTATAGAGACGGAGAGAGTGAGGGGCTAAAACTTGTAATCTCTAATTTTACATATAGTGAAAACTTTGGCCGAATCTCCACTGTAGATGTACCTTTGCCAAACTATGTATAAAATTTTATATTCTTTACATAGTGTATTTATTTATTGTCGGGTTTTGTAATTGTTGTTTAATTCATAACATTAGCTTAATACATGCATCATCACTCAATTACCATTTATTGGGGAAGAGATCCAAAGTTTCTCTGCAAATTAAATATCACTTTCTTCCTCCATCTCCATCTTAAGTACTATATTCATACAGATTAAATACAGTGCATTTCATGTTTGGTCTTGTATCATAACCATAGTATAAACAACTCTTTTCCTTAAAAAATATGCTAAAGATAATATATAAATAATGAAATTTTCCCTAGTTCATTACCAGATAAAATATTTATAAAATGGTAATGTTATTGGAATATTCAAGTTGCTCCTTTCACTTGGTTACACGTGTCGCGGCTCCACACAAAAATTCCATGACACCACTAGTCGTCACAGCAATGTGCTCTTAATTTCAAGCCCTTTAAAGCTTCTATCATGGACACTAGCAATTTCTAATTTCTTTTGGAAGCATCACTTGTACCACATGTCTTCTTTTGTCCCTCCCACTTTCCTCCCACTCAAACAACCCCCCCAACTTTCTTTCCCTCCCTTTCTTTTCACTCCTGAGGTCATCACATTGTGATTGGTTCAAAGAGGATAAGCTCATCTTCTTCTTTTCCATTCTCTCTTCAACATCTTTAATTCTTCTTCTACTCAGTTTTATATATATATATATATATATCATCTTTGCTTTATTTTCTAATATCATATTCTTTTTGTTTATTGCTGTGATAGTAACTGTACAATTTTCAATCCTCTCTTGGCATTGTAGTTTATGGTGTGCACTTTGTCTGATAATAATAATGGTGTTTGGTGCGTTTTAGAATAATATATACTTGTTAAATATTATTATTAACTTTCAAGCTTGTTATTCATGTCAACGTAGGTTTGATGAGGTCTTAATCCACCATACCAACAATAGGAATATTAAAAATTGTTTTAGTGTTTTAAAGTAATGGGATTTCTCTATCCATCAATTATTTTCATTTCCATGGATACATACAGTCCATATATATATATATATATATATATAACATATAATATGTATAAATACTTGTAATCACGCGTTAAATTTCGAATCTATATCTACTATCCATTTGTCACCAGAGAAGCCATATATTCATTCATGATCTGATATTTTTCAGTGAGACGATTAGTCAGAATCATATAATATAAGGTACCTAGTACGTACCATCCTAAAGTCAAAATTGAATGTGTTTGTGTGTGTGTGGTAATTCATCAATATTGATTAATTACTTCATTAATTAGGTTTTGAGCCAATAAAGCTGTTTCTCTAATTGGATGGGTTTTGAGTTTACATGGAGATCAAGAAGGTTTGTGAGAGCTAATTAATCATATTAATTAATACATTAGTTTGATTTCTTATAGCTAAGAGTGATTAAGAGGACTCTCCAAGTATTTAGAACCACAAGAATGCTACTTACCAAACTAGTCAATTCGATGATATGATATCAAATAAAAGCATAACCATATACTTAATACTGTCATTACATGGAAGTGCTTATTGTCAATGTCTTTGAATTAACCACACCTAAAAAAGTAGTGCATACGTGTCGGTTTCAGAGTTCTCAATCCATTAGTAATTTTTTTTTGGGAAGTCATTAGTAAATTCATTGCCTCATGAACACTAATCTAGAGTTTGAAGCATTTGCAATGATTATACTGAGGTTAATTCAGATCAAATATGACCTCATGTAGCACCGAAATGACATGAAGATATAACTGTGTATCTGACCTTTTTCAGACTCTACAATGACGAAAGTTTCATTCACTTGGCTAGCCCCTTATTTTTTTCAACACCTGTAATAATTCTCTGTTGTTCCCTGTGCCTTGTCCTCTTATGCTTTTCTGCACCATATGGTAAAGCACTTCATCAACCTAAGATCATATATAATCATCCAAAAACCTTTCTTTTCATGTAAACTCATTACCTCATGAAACACTAATCTAGAGTTTTAAGCATTTGAAATGATTATACAGAGTTTTAAGCATTTGAAATGATTATACTGGGGTTTAGTTCAAATCAAATATAACCTCATGTAGCACCAAAACGACATGAAGGTATGGCTGCATGTATCTGACCTTTCTCAGACTCTGCAATGATAGAAGTCTCATTCACTGAACTAGCCTTTTTTTTTAGCACTGAGACATCTATAATAATTCTCTGTTGTTCTCTTTGCCTTGTCGTCTTATGTTTTTCTGCACTATTTAGTAAACCTCTTCATCAACCTAGGATCATAATCACCCAAAAACCTTCATTTTCATGTAAATTCATTGCCTCATGAAACACTAATCTAGAGTTTGAAGCATTTGAAATAATTATACTGAGGTTTAGTTCAAATCAAATATGACCTTATGTAGCATTGAAACAACAAGAAGATATGGCTACGTGTATCTGACCTTTTTCAGACTTTGCAATGACCGAAGCCTCATTCACTTGGCTAGCCCTTTTTTTTTTTAAACACCGAGACAGCTATAATAATTCTCTGTTGTTCTCTTTGCACCTTGTCCTTTTATGTTTTTCTACACCAAATAGTAAACCTCTTCATCAACCTAGGATCATCATCATCCAAAAACCTTCCTCTTCATGTACCTATGACAATCATCTTCTACAAGGGAGGAGGTCTTAAAAAAAAATAAAAAAAATTGACTCTATATTGTGACGTCGTTTCTGCTACAAATTTGGGTATTACAAATTATGAGATGTAATCATTAAATGGGGTGTATGACTAAGTAATGTTATTTCAAGAAAGAGACATTTTCCCATAATAATGAGAAATGTTACCATTTTCCTCTTGTTAGACAATTTTGAAATTCAACCTGCCACTTATTTTCTTGTGCCCCAAACAGAAAATAGTGGGAGAATTTGTGGAAACCGTTCTCTCCGGATAATACTTTTTCTGTTGACTGAATTGAGTGTGAAAATGATTCAGGCATGCATTTCAGCAAAATAGACTTTCGAATTTCAGTTCCTCACTTCCACAACCTCTCTTCGGAAAATAAAAAATATCATTTTGGAACAAACAAGACCACAATGCAGAGGGTAAATTGAAGCCACTCATTAGGCCTAGGCCAAAGCCATTATAAGGTCTCGAGTGGCAATGAGTGCTTCTTTGATTGCATCTGGACTCTGGGGACAGCAATGGCATGCCGGGGCGTCCCCATAAACGAATAGGACAACTTATTTTCTCATACATGTCCTCTGATACATCTCTCTCAATTCTGTGATCGTACAAATCGGCCATTTATATTGCCGAGTGATGTTATTTCAAACAAATTTGTAATTTGAACTGTTTAAACTTTTGAAGAACAGGTCATATGTAGTAGTACTAGTTTTCTAAATTATACAATCAAATTCATTTGATCACTGTCATCATCATCATCATCATCATCATCATCATCATCATCAGAACTTGAAAGTAATTCAACTGTGCTTGCATACTTATTTGCTTGACTGGTTTGATTCCCACTCAATCCAGACATAACGTGTCGATAGCAGATTGCAAGATGCTTCATCTTTTTTGAATCACTAGCATATGTAACGCGCCAAAATGTATTAAACAGATTATTATATATGGTTGACCATTATTAGTGTCACTGGCTCCTCGAGAAAAATATTTTTATATCACAGATTGACTCCGGAAAGTCTATGCTCAAGTCATGTTAGTCCTTTTTGTTCCTTCAACATTTCAGACCAACCTAGCCAACTGATTTGTCACATTAGCTTTTTATATTAGTATCAGTTGACTCATTACAGCTAGTCTTTGCTGATCTATAGAAAGCTTACCTTTAATTATAATGACCACTCTACCATATTGTGTAAGAGGTCGTATGGCATGCGCTTTGTTTTAAGCGATTTTTGTTGTAGGAGTGAATTGGAAAAAAATTAGAAGTTTGTTTGAAAACGATGTTTTGCTGTGGAAATGTCGGAAACAAAAACATGCAAAATATGGTTTTTGGTCATGAACAGTTGTCAAAATAAGAAAAAATTATTTTTTGGTGTTTTGGTTTTGGGCTACTGTCCACGAACTGTCACACCAAATATGTTTTTGTTGTCAAAATCAATACTGTAGCAGTCCAAAAACAAAAATAGCATAAGCAAAACACATGCCAAACGGAACCTAAGTACAAGGGCACTCAAAGTAGAGGTGATCCGAGGCTTGAACATTGTTTCTGCATACACAAGACATGGACTGATAGAACAATGCCCATTATTTCTAAGGAGTCTATCCTCAGAATTTTTAATCTTCCAAGGACTGCAATTAGGCCATAAGATGAAAGAATACTTTGGGACACTTTCTTTTAGCCCAAATGGCTTTAAGCCCAATTTGCCTATGGGAAAAAAACTCAACACATAGCTCCCTAAGACATGTACGTTGGGCTTGTTTAAATCAATTACATATTCGTACGTATTCTATCAGTATTGAATATTGATACTATTCAAATATTCTTTGTTATGCGTCTAATACTTTTTAAATGTATTCATAATATTAAATTATATTTTTAAAATTTTATCACATATTCATACTTCTCAGATATTTCTCAGATATTTTGATCATGTGTCTTATATTTTTCATTTACGTCAAAACACATTTTAACAAGTTTTGAACTTAAAATGTAACATTTTTAATAATAATATTATAATATAATAATTGTTAAGAAAAGTTCAAAATATACGACCAGGGATACTTATTTTATGTTTTGTCAAACAAACTCTTATATTATATTAGTGATTAAATTTAGATTCATAATATTTTAAAAAATTGATAAAAAATTAATTATATATAATATATATAATTTATTATTATTTTATTCCCATCTAATCCATATCTTACCCTCGAACATGTTATTTGAGATTTATTATATTCCAGTGCGTCAAGCATACCAAGTTATTAATATGCTTAACGAATGAAAATATACTATTTTATTAAATTATTCCCATCTATTTTTGAAAACTACTCTTAACTAACTGCTATGATAATTGTCATTGGTTAGACATACAAAGTCATTGGTATACCCCGTACACAAGTAGATATTTGATGCTCTAGGCGCACCGTGTCAATATTATACCCACCTAATGACAATATATTATTAAAAAAAAAGAAGAAGTTATCCCACCTACTAATAAATTGTTGATAATGCAATAATATGTTAGGTATCATTTGCTTGGTACACATATAACATGGCTTATTTGGGACACTCAATAAGTACTCCTGGCTAGGGGTGGCAATTCGTGTTCGTGTTGTGTCAATGTAAAAGTATTATACTAAATAGGTAAACCCAAACCAACCTATTTAATAATGTGTCAAGAATCTCAACACTAACCCAATCCATTTATTAAACAGGTAATCGTGTTAACCCGTTTAATGACCTGTTTATTAAAACAAGACATTTAATATTTAATCAAATACTAAATAATAGGAAAAAAAAATTGTCATAATTAACCTAAATATTCAAAATAAAAGAAAATTTGTAAGGCATAAACAAGATTTATGTTGAAATGACTTAACTATCCAAAGTAATTGGGTTTAAACAGGTAACATATTATATAAGTTATATTCACGATTATAACATGTTGAGTTAAATGGGTCATAAACGGGTTACACGGGTTAAACCCCTCAACCCTAACCCGACACGGTTAAGTAAACAGGTTAATCGTGTCGACCCTTTTATGACCTAAACCCATTTATACTAAACCCAAACCTTTTAAATTCGTATCGTATTCGTGTCGAGTTGTCATGTTGTGTCATAATTTGTCACCTCTAATCACGTCACATAAATCATTCCTTATTTGAAATTCGAAACCATCAGATTTGGGTCTCTACATTGGAAAGATTAAATTACCCTAACGATGGCCATTAATCAACGTCATATTATTAAATTACCCAATTAATCTTATGCGACCTCCATTCCGGGTGAGGACCGGTTAATTATTCGAATACCAAGATGTCCTATATCTATAAACACTTTTCCTCATAAAAGAACTTAGACCTTTCTTTATCAATACAATAATACTTGATATAAAATTATATATTTGTCCGAATAAAATGAAGCAACAATATCAATTTTTTTAAAGAAAATAATTAAGAATAAGAAAAGGCATGTGATGGACCGACCTATCAAGGGCCCAATGAGGGCTTCCCACTGAATTTTTTATTATTATTATAATCTATAATTTTTGTTAAATTTTTTTTAAAAATACCGACACTCAAGTTTTGAAAACACCCCACCATGTAATGTTGTCCCACCGATATTTTTGTTTAAAAGGGTGGAGAACTTTTACTGGTACCAATTTAATGATACGGGTGAGATTCAAATCGCAAACTTGCGTAATGGAAGGATTTCGAACATACACTCGGTATACTGGATACGATTTATTTAAGTACCGAAGATCCGTTCTATTATTCAGCTGCGCTATGTCCGTAAAAACTCCTAATGAATATTTTTTTGAATCTTAAAAAAAGTAAAATAATCAGATCTCTCTATCTCCCGTATCCAGGCCAATCAATTCTCTCCCTCAATTACTCTCTTTAGTGCATTTCTTGCTATGAATATTGTAAATAATCAATCGATCATTACTAATGGATACGTCATAATTTGAGTGTATAATTTTAAAAAAATATATGTATTTGGTAAAACAAATAATAAGTTTATCAGGGGTGAGAACAATTGTAAATGGCGTCAATGAAAATATCAATTAATGCAATACAAATATCAATTAATGTTAAATTCTTTTGCTTATTAATAATGATATCTTGAACAAAAAAATTTGACTACCAACAGGCTTGTGGCCTAACGGTACCAAGCTCTTACTTCCTAAAAGGAGGTCAGGAATTCGAACCTTAATGGAGGCAATGTGTGTGAGTTCCAACTAGGATAAAAAAACAAAAAAATTTGACTGCCTATAATCTTGAAATGGTCAGTAGAGAGGTGATATTCACATTTTAACAAGGTGTTTTTTGTTTTTTTTCAATAAAAATAATTATGGGGAGAAGAGAGTTCAGCACAATAGTTATAGCTACATAATTTATAAGAACAATCACTCTATCCATTGGTCCACTCATTCTCTCTTTTATTTATTAATTATTAATATTTTTTTTTATGACAATAATGTTAGGAATGGATAGTTAAAGGACATAGTATAAGGTTGGAACATGAATTTCGAGACAGAATAATCCAACCCCTCAAACAAAGCATTCTCATTTCTCATTTATTTATATCTTTTATCGTACAATACATTATATGATACTTGTCTAAGAATATTAAAATACACAACCAACAAATCCATACTTTTCAAAGAAAAGCCTTAAATTTGAGTCTTAATGAATGCCATGTGTCTGAGTTAATTGTTTTACCTTTCTATAAATAAATATATATATATATATATATATATATATATATATGTTAAAATACACATGGATTAAGCCAAACCTTTCGGAAGAATTTACCACTTCTACATAGAGTATTACATTTATTATCCTTCATCAGAGTTTTTTATTTAATCTAAACAGACTTTTAATTAAAAAATATTTAAAACACAATAAATATGAAATATTAATTATATTAACTAAGTAATTATATATATACATATTAGGGACAATTACATATAAGTGGGTGTAGGGCAAAATATTTACCAAAAGGTGAAGTCAAAGTCTCATATTTCTCTA
>JAOTQH010259777.1:0-11323 GCA_025631255.1 Cornus kousa | reverse complement strand
AGTTTATCCTAAATCTCTTTGGTCGTTTCACAATCTAAAACTCTATTAAATTCGTCTTTGCTTAGAGCACAATAGAGATTTGTGATAGCCATGACATTATATTAAATAAGCCTACGCTCATTTTGAGTCCACTCATCATCAATTTTTGGAACTCTTTGACCATCAACAACTTTGGTTAGAATATGATCACCTTATTCGGTGGCTTTCCAAGCATCGATGTCAAGACCTCTTAGAAATGCTCTCATTTTGATTTTCCAATAGTAATAATCATTTCCATCAAACCAAGGAGGTCCATTGTTAGATTGACCTTCTTAACAAAAATTGGCCATGACCATTCTCTAAGATAATTAGATCTTTAACTAGAAATTAGGCTCTGATACCAATTGTTAAACAATGATTGACTCTAAAGAGGGGTGAATAGAGTCAATAACCAATTTTTAATTTGTAACTTTAACTACTAATAATAATTATGCAAAAATCAATTAAACAATTCAAAGCATAAATGTAAAAGAGATAGGGATAAGAAATTACAAACAATGACTCGAAGAATTTAGCGAGGTTCGGAAACTCCTACTCATCGGCTCAAGATCCTTCTTGAGACTTCCTAATCCACTAGAGCTTCTCCATAATGGCAAAGAGCAAACCTTCATATGAAACAAGCTCTTGCGTCTTTTTCTTGCTAGGAGAACACCCTTTCCCTAGGCTTCTTTGGGTCACACCAACCCTTGCAAGTTTGTAGCAAAGTATGTAATTGAAATACAAGATTGAATCTCCCTTAAGATAGATTTACAATTGTAAGCTCACAGCTAGAGTAACTATATGAATGAAATGAAACACAAATCTCTAGTATGAAATGAGAGAATAAGAGATGAGTGATCAAATGATTGCCTTAAATGCTCTAGAATGAAGTTCTTGAATGCTCTTCAAATTTGCTCTAAATTAGTGTATATCTTGAATAACATAAGTTACAGCACCTATTTATAGAGAGAGAATGTCAATATAGCTATTGGAGGTCAATATAGTTGTTGGAGATGAGGTGTCAATAATCCAAGTTCGTAGGTAGCCGTTTGATTTGAATTTAACTATGAATCGATCAACTGATGGAGTATCATCGATCGGCTGAAAGCCTTTTGTCAGCCGGCTGATCCCTAATCATCGATCGGCCGAAAGGCCTTTGCTAAAAGTCACTGCTCTCGGTATCTCATGAAACCTTTTTGTCGATCGGCTGATGATTCTTTTTCACTCGGCTGATGCATATATTTATTTTGTAAAACCCTTATCGGTCAGCTGATCTTCCATGTTCGGTCGGGCGAAACACTTTTTGGCCAAAACAAACTCACTATTTTCTTTGAAAGTGAGCCTCCATCTTTTTCATCTATTTCTTAGGCTTCAAAGTTTTATGGATAATTATATGGTGCCATTTAAATCATGATTTGAGAAATGAATGATCCTATGATGTGAGCTTCATGGCATTCATAAAATACTTTAACATTCGAAACTATGGCGCTCACCAAACCTATCTACCCATTTGAATTGTCGATCTTGGTTTCTTTTCTTTTCCGTGTTTCATCTTTGAAGTTTGGAAGTGAATGACTTGTTTTCTTTTGTCTTTGGAGTGCATAGCATGTATCTTGCTTGGATTTACCTTTCCTTGTTTCCACTTCACTTTTAGTGTTCAAATGACTAACCTGTTATATGTTCTTAAGGCAAATGTTAGTCCTTAAAATATAATTAATGTTTTGTGATTGTCAAAATTGGTCTTAAGGTTAACAAAAATGTATCCAATTAAAATTATAAATTACCAATTAAAATTAATTAAACAAGATATTTCAAATCACTTATAGATAAAATAATAAAATAATTTACCAATTGAAATAAATCTTATAAATTACCAATTAAAATAAATCATATTATACCTACAATTATTAAAGGTTAAAAAAACCTTACCTATAATTATTAAAGGTTAAAAACACCTTACTTTTTCAATTTAATTCTATTTATTACTCTTTCCTAAATATAAATGTAGATCAAAATCTATCCAAATAAGAAAATAAATTATCAATTAAATTAGGTAATTGAATAAAAATTCTATTATTTATTTTTCGTGCTTAATTTTGCGTGTCACGCGAGCCCCGTGGGAAATTTAAGTTATTTTATTGATCCAGGACTTTTAAAAATGCATTTTGAATTATTTTAAGCCAATTAGAATTGATTGGATCATTTTTTGAATTTTTTGAAGTCAATACGACTTTCAGACTCGGGGGCTTTTCCTGATTTTTCTCATTCTAGTTGAAGGGTATTGTTGGCATGCATTTCACACACATATAAATACATGTATACCTATGCATTGAGGATGATATTTTGGGGACATGGATTGAGTATGGAATGTTAAGTAAAGGAACAATGGCAACTTAGGCAAAGTGGGAATCAACCATTGCTTTACAATTGGTGCTAGGAGGACCACACTCAGGTTTAGAAGAGTTGACTAACCTCTTTCTTCCTCCTCATTTTTGACATTCCCTCTGTCTTTCTAAACTCTTGTTCTTCTCTCTCTATATCTATATACATACATATGTCCTGTTTGTTTAAAACATAGATTTAAAGGGTTTGCTAATAGCCCATAAAGGAGTTTTGCTCTACTTGGCACAGGCTTCAAATTGAGACCATCATTGCTAGGGTTTGGAGAATTTCGAAATTGGGTGCTACTAAGGATTGTTTGGCTTGCAGATTTGAGTTAGGAATTTCTAATGCCTTAAACTTTGCCACCCTTTCAATGTTTTTGTCTTGATTCCACTTAAATCCATTATTGAATGTGAATTTGTGATTAAAATGGGAATAGTATGATGAAGTGAAGAAAGCATGCTTGTATGCTGCATACAAATGAGATTATTTTCTATGCTAATGAAGTACTTTCCATTGACTAGTAAAAGAATTGTTTAATTGTGCCAATGTGCTAGCATGACTATGTTGATATGATTTCCATGATGAGCGTGCTTGTAGTTGGTTTATAGAAAGTGCCATGCTTGTGCTTAAATTTCTAGAGAATGCCATGTTTATGTCATAGTTATCATATAAATGAATTTGAAGTTAAATTGATGAAATTAATTCATGTGCCTGGCATGATGGAAAAGGTTAATGAATATGATGATAGAGTCATTTTAGAAATGTGGAAAATTTGAAAAAGATTGATAAGTAAGCCATTTTAGAAAGGGCGGGAAAGAGAAATTTAGAAATGAGCTTGATTTCGCGAGTCCGAAGCTAACTTGACCTAGAGGGAACGCGTGCTAGATATAGGACGTGTACCGATGATAACTAGACCCCAAATGGCCGTCAAATTTGATGCTGGAGATAATTAATCAATTGCACCTCAGTAAAGTTGGTTAGCGAGTTAGATGTGAATTTGGTCGGTTTGAGACCAAGGTTGGGAGGGTTATGCATCTACATTACATTTCATTCAAAAATATGCGAGTGTGTAAATGTCGTTGATTGATTTGAATTGTGATTTAAATTCCATAAAACCCCAAAGTATGATCTCAGTCTTTTTTAACCCTATTTTGTGTTGTGTGGCTCAAAGGAAACCAAAGTTGGCACCTTAGGCATCTTCTATTGAGCATCCATGCTTACCCCTTCCTTTAACATTTTTTTGGTTATGATGAGAACCTGGTTAATGTTTCAGACCCACGGATTTGGGTCGTCACATGAACTACCACCATTGTGGCCTTCCTCCACTGCCACCACAACCTCCACCATCACCCCTCGCCGTTACTAGAATCAATCCATTTTCTTAGTACTCTCTACATATATGAACTCAATAATTGCATATGTCGATAGCATTTTACTTGAATACTCAAATTTTTAATGCCCCTGAATCATAAAGGCAATAGTAATTTACATCAAGCGAGAAAAAGTTCAAGAGACCTGCAAGATTATATCGATAACTATAAGTTACAAATTTTCACATCTATCATCTTCATTTCATTTGATCAAGTCCAAAGGGCAATTAGAAGGGTCCTGACCATTCCTACATGTAATTGGAGTTGCCAGAGTTTTGGGGAAAAATCTTAAGGAATTATTAAGAATACATGATTTTATAAATTTATATTTATCATTTGACAGAGTCAAAGTCATTATGTTTTAAAAAAATGAAGTTGACCAAAATGTTAATGTGAACATCAAAAAAATTTGTTTATTTGTTCAAACTATCTTTACTATTTCTAGGTTCGTACCATTTTTACCTTAAGAATAGATGTACCACTTTTATGTATACCACTCTTTGTGCATGCAAGTACCTTTTTTATTTTGTGGATCATATCATCAGGTATCACTTTTTAGGTCACACAAAAAATTGATACATGGTGCAAAAAAGTGCTATCTTTATTGCGTAAGACATATGTACTTGAAATTAGTAAGAATAATTTGGACAACAAACAATGATTTTCCATCTTCACGTCAGTATTTTGGTCGATTTCATTTTTTTTTGACATCATACTTCGACACCATCAAATGATAAATATGGATCCATAAAACAATATATTTATAAATAATCCCAAACCTTAAGGGTCATGCATAAAAGATGTAGATATTCAATATTCCACCAAGCAGCCACATGAATTCTCTATATAAAGCAGTTCAAGTATCAACAATAAAGGGCATAGGTCATTAGCCACATAGGATCTACTACAAATCAATAATTTAATTTTTCCTTTTCTAATCAACAGTAAATAATGAAGATATAAGATACTAGATTCGTAAAACAACTAAAAGATTTACACAAACTTGATTTAATCTGCAGTGGAAGGCGGTGGTGTGGTAGACCAGTAGTTGAGGTGGAATGTGTTAAAATTCATGAGACAGAGAGAGAAACAAAGATGCATATTTTCGTATATCACACAGCTTCAAGCCTCCTCAATAAGGCTTTATACAGAACAAGGGTCTCTCACCCTAATTTACACAACATTCCTTAATTACACACTAACCCTAACTACTATGAGTAATTACATAATAACCCAACATCCTATATACATTCTAACAGAATGCAACACTGGTTTAGGTGGTGGTGGAGGCAATGGTAGAGGTGGTGTGGAGGTGGTATGATAATTTCATAAGACAGCTATTACCTAACAATGCTTGGGTCCCCTCCAAGTTCATCCCGTAACCATGTCTAAAAAAATTTAAAAAATTTAAGATGGGCATTACCCAATTTTTAGTGTCAAACCTTTTTTCTTTTCTTATTTTTATTTTTTTGCTTTGGTTCTTAATCTAGATCGCTTACCTCTCTTTCCCTTAACAAAACAAATCTATATATCTCTTCCTCTCATATCACAAACATAATTACACAAATATTATATTTAAAAACAGAACATGAATCCGAAAAATCCCATCAATCAGTAACCATCTATCCTTTTTAAATGATCCATATGGAGTTGATCAAAATTTTTATTATTAAAACAAAGCAAAGAGATTTTTTTGCTGATTTTAATTAACCGTTGGATTAGATCTAAACTTACAACTAAAAGTAAATATACTACTATGCTCTCTAAAGAGCAGTTCAACACTACCATATACATGCTATGTAGTTTATACACATCTCTATATCTAGAAAGAGAACTCGCTGTGAACAAGACTTTTATGCTTTTGAATTATATATAATGCAGGTCCTCTTTTATTTATTTATCTATTTTCTTTTGTGTATTAAAAGTCTCATACAACGGCCATAGTGACAGCACAACAAAGAAATTAAATTGCCAGCATAATTAACGGAATGCAACGTGTTACACTTTATATATCATGTGGGACAACTGTTTGTGGTTTATATATAATATGGGATTAGACTCCTACAAGTCAATTAAACGAAGTCAATAAGTAGATCAGAATTAATATATAATTGTTAAAGTAAACTTAGAATTAACTTAATGTTCCAATAAAGAGTTGTTTTTCTAGCTAATCAAGTTTTCTTCTCTAAGTAAACTTAGAATTAACTTTCCTTAATGTTCCAATATATTATTTTGAAATTAATTGAGCGATCTGCATCAAAAAAATGGCAAAAAGTGATGATGAGTTGAGCAGCATTAATTGGGCAGAGGCTGGAAAAGAAGCTGTTCATGAATCGGGTGTTGAAATCACAGCTCCTGATGAAGAATGGATAATATCCATTCTTGAAGACAGACCCATTGCTTCTCCATGCAAGCAACTACCAAAGGTTCCACGAGAATTACGGGAGAAAGAGGACAACAAGGGATATTTTGATCCTAGAGTCATTTCAATCGGTCCCTACCACCATGGCAAGCCGGAGTTGAAAGAAGCCGAGAAGTTGAAGAACCTAGCGGTAAGTGAATTCATTGCTGGCATCAACGGAGAGCCTCATGAAATCTATAACAAGATGCTAGAAGTGGTCAGTGATGCAAGGAACTGCTACCTCGAGGGCTCAACAGAGGCCTATGACGACGTTGCATTCGCTCGTATGATGCTCCTTGATGGTTGTTTTGTCCTGCACTTCATATATACGGTCACCGCTGTTGGAGAAGTGACCTTTTTAGAAGAACTGTTAAAGTTTGTAGGTAGAGCTGGTTACCGTGGGATTGTTACCGACATCATTTTGCTGGAAAACCAACTTCCTTTCCTAGTTCTCCAGGCATTGATTAGCTGTACCGGAATTTCTGCAGCAGTCAAATGGGATGAATTGATCGAGAATTCCATTGTCCAATATTACATAGATGTCCATACAATGTGGACAAAACAAACATATAAGCATGAGATAGAACAACCCCTTCATTTGCTAGACCTTATGAGGAGAAGATTTCTCGGCAAGTACTCTCCAACCAAAAAAGCAGCAGTTAGAAGCAGCGACAAAGTACACCAAGATGGCCAACCCCAGCCATATTCTTCCCGCCCGCCCACAAGGGAGCATAGGGAGAGCAACCCAGTCAAGGAGGGTTATAGACACTCGTTTCGTTCAGCCACAGAGCTTAAAGCAAGGGGGATACATTTCAGGCCTAGCACATCTTTTTTGAACGACTTCACTTTCACTTCTCGGTTTGGCTACGGATTGCTCAGAATTCCTCATATCTCATTGGGCTATACAATCAAGTACCGCCTTCTAAACATGATGGCCTATGAATTGGCTCCCCAAACAGTCGATAACGTTGGGGTATGCAGCTACGTTTATTTCATGAATTCACTCATAAATGGAGCTGAAGACGTGATTGAGCTGCGAACAAATAACGTCATTCATAATTTCTACGGCACTGATGAAGAAGTGGCAAGAACATTCAACTCCATGGCCGCAGGGGGTGCATATGTTTCTTTAAGCGGCCCTATTAAAGACGTCAGTGATAGAATACAAGAGCATTACAATAGCAAGATGAAGACTTGGACGACTCAACTATTGTACAACTATTTTAGCAATCCCTGGTCTGCTGTGGCTTTCTTTGCTGCAACTTTCGCACTGATTCTGACTTTCATTCAAACATTTTTTCCTCGTTAGGAAAATTAAAGGTAAATTCAGAGTTCATTGATTATTAATTAACACCAAAGAAATGTATTTAGTTTTGGCATAGACGTCCTTAATTACATGCATAAGCTTAATCAATATATATATATATATATACTGACTGTAGCAGGTTCAGGTTCAAGGACAACATGCTACTGCTGTTTCTCAGAACAATAGGATCCTCCAAGTTTCAAGCGCATCCAACAAGTTAATCAAGTGTGTACCTGCTTAGAATTAGAGCAATTACTTATTTGTTGGGTTTTTCTTTTTCTTTTTTTCTTTTTCTCTTAGCTAGTCCGCTTCTGGGATGTTAGCAATTTACTTTGACATTTCGACACAAGTATCACTACTTAATTGATTAAAAGGATAAAAACTCATAGGCTATAAGGGTTATTTGAGTTGTTTCAATGTAACTCAGAACTATACATACACATACTACTTTCTTGTATCAGTGGCAGAGTATCTGCCAGAACACCGCCAGAGAAGGTGTTGTAGCAACATAAGAGGAAATGACAGCTTAACTGCTGTAGGAGGAGTCTTTTAGTTATAACTTTCTAAATAACAAATTTTATAACTATTTGTATCTTGTTTAATAACTCAAGAATAATCTTGTTGAATTAAAAATAATTTTTTTGAGTTAAAATTCATTATTTTTTTCTAATCTTTCATCTAGGTATATATTTCCCAAGTGGAATCAAAGTACTTAATTTACTTCTTCGAAAAATTAGATATTTGAAAAACTGAAACAATTATAAAGAAAAATTGATTTCTAACGATGCTTATTTATGTAAGTTTCTTGTCCATAATTTTCTTTCTAACATCAATTTTTTTTTTTTTTTTTTTTTTAAGTTGCATTTATCTCATTTTTGAATTTTCTCAAGATATATATACTATGACTAGTATTTAAAAAAATATATATTACAATTGATTTATAATTTTTGTTACATAGTTCAAATCTGATCCCCCTAACCATAAATTTTTGGTTCCGCCCTGGAGAGTAGACGCGGTTGGTCACATCGTATTTTAGCGGTAGTTTGTCGATGATGACACTGGTGCTCCGATGGGCAAGTGATTGCATAAGGTTAATGGGAGGAATCTTACCAAATGAATAATAACCTAGCTAGTACAACCTAAGAGGAGGTCGGCATTTCGAGACTCAATGAAGACATAAGTATGAATTTGCTTAACCTTTCAAATAAAAAATGGGAAGAATCTTTGCCAACTTACCTTTATGCCCTCGTTTTGGTTATCCACATCACACGATACAACTAAGTGGGATCATTTTAGCGTATTTAATTATGAAGATAAGCTTATCTTGATCGGATTTAGGCAAAATGACAAGAATTACCCACTCTTGTATAAAATTTTAAAAACAAAATGGGGGAAAAGTTTATGGTGGTTAGTTTTTCCCATATATATATATATATATATATTATATAAAGTAGTTGAATTTTTTTTTCTAATCGTATTCTTCTCTGGAGCAATCAGTGTTTTTTTGGAAGGAAAATATATACATAATAACATTTTACCACTTTCTCTTAACATGACTTTTAAACCATCCAAAGAAAAAAACAAAAAAAAATGATTGAACTATATAATGACCACTTGTTCAATCATTTTTTCTCCTGATAGTTTAAAAGTCATGTTCAGAGCAAGTGATGATATATATAAAATATAGGGTGTTGTTTATTTATGCATTAGCAAGTCGTGTTGATTATATATTATATAGGGTCGGGTCAAAGAAATTGTCATCATGATTTACAGAATGCAACTTGTTTATAACAATATATTATTATGATGCATAATTTTATATATCATGTGGGACAGAAACTTGCGATTTAAATTTTTGTTAGAATTTTGTAATTAGTACAACATTTGGCCTCGGTTACAGCCATATTCTATTGTTCTCTTGTTTGTTCACTCTCGGGTTGCTTGTTTGTACCGTGCTTCTACTCAATATACAGCTTACTATTCACCCAATAATAATAAGAAATAATAAATGGCAAAAGGTGCTGATGGGTTGAGCAGCATTAATTGGGCAGTGATTGGAAAAGAAGATGTCATGTATCGGGTGTTCAATTACAGTTGACGATGAGTGCAACTACAATGGTTCACTCATGATGATGATGATAAGTGAAACTCCATTATTGAAGAGAGACCCATAAGGAATTTTTTTTTTTTTTCGAACCCGCGCCAAATCACATAAATTTTAAGGTTTTTCTAATCTGAATTGTACATAATTGCATACCTACATGAAATATATCAATTGAAGTGACTAGTAAGATTATATTTTATTTGGAATTTGGGTGACTTAACATTTGTGGCAACTAATATTCCTTCTTGTTAGAATTTGAAAAGATACAATATCTTATAGTATTTATTAATATTTTTGTTTCACTAAAATTAAATTATTATATTATTTTCCTTTTAAAGCAAGCATTTCAAAGCTAAGTTAATACCCATGGTACTATAAATCATTTCATTTTGACTTAATTGTATATAAAAAGATATAAACTTTTCTTGTATTTTGGATTCTTTGGATTGTTTGGGTTAATTTAGTAAAACTTTTTTCCCAAATTCCCTCAAAATAAATTCTAACTCTAAAATATAAACTTACTTCCAATTTCATGATGTCAAATATCTTGCTCACACGAGTATACTTTATGGGCGGGACTTGAGTTAGACCCAAACCAAATCTTACATTCATTTATGTTTTTTTGTTCGATTTTTTTTTTTTTTTAATTTCTATTTTATCTCGACAAGAAACACTTACACACCTATTTGGGGTGCTCTAAATTTTGAACCCCTGATCTATTATTTTAAAAGACAATAAAGTATCATTAAGGGCCTGTTTGATGCAAAACGTAGTAAGTGATTTTTAAAAATAAGTTTGTTTGATAAAATTTTAGCACACCGCTTAACATGGTAATTACAGTTTAAAAGATGTAAAAAATTTAAGTGTAGGGAATGTTACTTATCGCTTATAGCAGAAGAAGACGGTAAGTAGTTGGATTTAAAAAATAATTTTTTAATGAGTACTCTACCCTCATATAAAATTGTGTTCTCTTCTTTAGGGTTTCTCTCTGCCTAATATATTTTAAACACCTATATAGCCTTTTGGTTACCATTTTTATTGATTCACTATAAAAAATAATTATTTATATAATAAAATTCTATTCAATTTGACGTACTTTCTTTAATATTTTTAACATCATTTTTATACCTACGCCTTTTTTATACCCTACATAAATATTATGTAATTATTTATATAATAAAATTTTAATATCATAGAAGAATTGTCTTTTATGTACTTTCTTAACATTCTTTTCAATACCCTAACATGTGATCCAAAACCTATATATTTTAAATTTTAGTTTCTTCAATCTTTTGTAACATTCTTTTTTATATCTAAAACCTATATATTTTAAATTTTTATTAATTATTTAAATTTTCAGACTTCAACTTTTGTATATAACAAACAATTTTAATAAATTCAGCACTTAAAATTAAAATATTATCAAACAGATTTTCAAATTAATACATTCAGCTTTTAAAATTTCAGATATTAAAATTCAGTACTTAAATTTTCAATACCTAATTTTTTAGTTATCAACAAGCACCCAAGTCACAATCTTTGATAAGTCCCACTACTACTTATATTTAGGAAAATGGCAAAAATTACCCACATAAAAGAGTAAAACTGAGACATTAATTGAAGACAAACAGAAAATGAAAAAAGGGCTTACCCTGCGGCGGTTAGTTGTTTCAGGTAAGGACGTTGGATTTTTTATTTTTTTATTTTTTTATTTTAGAAAAATTACACAGTATTCCTAC
>JAOTQH010259767.1:0-11323 GCA_025631255.1 Cornus kousa | reverse complement strand
AATGGGAAAGTTAAGGTAGCTGAGGGAGGAAACAATGGGCATGGAGACATCTAATGAGGGTGGGTACAATGCCCATTGTGCAAGGAATAAAGGATTATTCAAGCAAAATTTGCAAATTGAACCATTTGATATCAGCCAAGTTGTGGTGGTGAGAGAGGAAGTTGAAGGTAACGGGAATAGACTGTCTTTAACCTATGGTGGTGTGATATACGAAGAGGACTGCCAGAATCAGATTGTGATGACTGGAGAGGGTGATGAAGGCAGAGTGATCACACTATGCTTGGGCAAGGGGACGCAGTTGAGATTGAAGAGTATTTTGTGGTAGCCAAGATGGGTGAACTGAGTTTGTATCATAGAATGGGAAAGTTAAGGTAGCCTAGTGTTACACCCCGTACCTACGTGAGGTTGGAAAGGTCCAAGCCCGTGACAGTAGGGAGGAAACAATGGGTATGGAGACTTCTAATGAAGGTGGGTAATAAGCACATTCATGTAAGAATTCGAGGAACATTCAGGTAGAGAGGATTAAGAAAATATATCGATTGACCCATTTGATATCAGCTGAGCTATGGTAGTGAGAGGAATATGAAGGTGACAGGAATAGGTTTTCCCAACCTTTGGCAGTCATGCGACCTGATTCGAAGACCAAGTAGTCATCCATTTAGGCTACGGATGAGAGGGAAGACAGTTAATTGATGAAAAATACTGGGTCAATTAGTAAGAGTTTGGGGTTATCTTTCGAAGGGAAATAAAGAGAGGACAATGGAGGTTTTCCATACCATTAACGAAGAGTGTAAGGTAAATAGGACAAAAAAATCAGCACAGCTGGGGGAAGAGGGAATTGTGTAACATAATTACACATGTGAACTATGATGGGAGGAATAGCGCAGAGAGGAAGTAGAGGAGGGGGAAGACATCATTTGCATATGAAGCTTTGGATTGTGTTATGGTATGTTTGGGGATGAAATGGCCCAGACAAGACGAAAATGGTGAAGTTGTCGTTGTGAAAGTGGAATGCCCCAAGTTGTTTGTGTCCAAGAGTCAAAGTTGGCATCCTCTTCCGAGAGAAGTAAGGAATCTTTTGGGTGGCAGGTTTTGTATGGTAGGAGGCACTTGATGTTGAGGCATCTGCATAAGGCTTTTTGTCATTGTGGAATATGAGATGGGTATCCAAAGTGCAAACCTGGAAGGGGAGATTCTCAGTTTCTTTTTTCTTTCTTAGTTGATTCTCAGTTTCTTGCTTATTCTCTCATGAGGAGGATGTGTCTTTGTGGGCTTTCTCTAGGGTATATAGGTTGGTAGAGGATGGGGTGCGGGCTCCTTTATGGGAGGAATTAGCTTTTGCTCGTGGGCGAGGGAATTTTCCGTGGTGTGTTTGGTGGGGGCTTCAATGTGGTTAGATTCCTTATAAGAGATCTACTAGGGAGGTGGACTTTACCTATGGAGCAGTTTTTGGAGTTTATTGACACACAACAGTTGATAGAACTTGCATAAAAGGATTTATCACTTACTTGGTCTAGTGTTAGGGAGATTACTAAATTAATTTGGTTGGATAGATTTTTAATTTTGGGGGAATGGGTGGAGAAGTTTCCAATATTGTTCACTTGGCCTTGGCTAGTCCAGTTTCCGATCATCACATCCCTTTGTTGTTGCATTATGTTGGACTGCGAAAGATAAAAACACCATTCAGATTTGAAAATATGTGGCCTCCGGTGGAAGGCTTCAAGGAAAAAGTGAAGTATTGGTGGAAAGCATATGAAATAGAGTATACATTGAGCTTTGTCCTTGTTAGCAAGCTTCGCCTTTTAAAAAGGGATGTTAAGAAAAGAAATAAGGAGGTGTTTGGGAGCCTTGGGTGGAGGAAGAACGGAATATTGAAGGGAGTGAGGAGCTTAGATGAATTAGAGAAATGAAAGAGTGAGGAATGCAAACCTGAGCTCGGGAAGATTGCTATTTCATAAGAGATTTCGTAGGGCAGAAGTCTAGGGTTTTGTGCCTTAAGTGAGGGAGTTGAAACACAAAATCTTTCATAGCTTGGCCAATGCCAATTGAAGGAGTAACCATATTGGAGAAATCCGAGTGAACGGTCTTGTGCGGAGCAAAGAGGAGGATGTTGGTACGTAGAGATTGTGTTGTTCTATCACCGCTTGCATATAGAGAAAACCGAGCAACAACCACTGCCAGCTGGTTTGGAGTTTGATGTGATCTCAGTGGAGGATAGAGATGAGATAGAGAGACCATTCACAGAACAGGAGGTGGTTCATGCCTTGAAGAGTTGTGATGGGGATAAGGCACTGGGAGGTGGTGAGGAGAGAGGTAATGGAGACAGTCAACTCTTTCCATGAGCAAGACTGGTTTGAGAATGCATGAATGCCACTTTTATAGCTTTTATCCCCAAGAAGGAAGTTAATGACATCAAGGTCATTAGACCGATTAGTGTAGTTGGTAGTGTGTACAAACTAACAACTAAAGTCCTAACCTTAAGGTTAAATGAAGTGGTGCATGGTTTAGTTTCAGAGATACATAATGCTTTCATTGAAGGGAGGCAAATATTGGATTTGGTTTTGCTTGCTAGGAGTGTGTGGACTCTATGATGTGGAGCAGGGTATTAGGTGTGATGTGTTAACGTGATGTACAAAAGGCTTATGATGTTGGGACTTTCTTGCTTTATATATTAAGAGGATGGGCTTCAAAGAGAGGTTGAAGAGGTGGATTCAATTTTGCATCTCTTAAGTTAGGTTCTCAATTTTGGTGAACGGGGTCTCATCTGGTTCCTTGGTAGTTCTAGAGTGTTGAGGCAGGGGATACCCCTGTCCCCTTTGTTGCCCATTAATGTAAAGGAGGCATTCAGCAGGCTGACAAGGAAAGTGGTGGATCTGAGCAATATTAGAGGTTTTAGAGTGGGTGACACATCTTCACAGCTGGAGATATCCCATCTTTTGTTTGTTGATGACATAATTCTCTTCTGTGAGGTGAATGATGCTCAGTTGAGGTACCTTCAAAGTGTTTTGGTCTGCTTTGGGACTCTGGCCTAAAGGCCAATATAAAGAAGTGTGTCACTGTGCCGGTGGGAGAGGTGGGAAAGATGAACGTTTTGACTGATATTTTGGGGTGTGTAGTGGGGGTATTCCCGGTGACGTATTTGGGCTTACCATTGGAAGTTCCACTGAGGAGGGTGGCTTTGTGGGTTTTATTCGTTAGATTGGTTCAAGAAGAAATTTGCAGGGTGGAAGAAGCAATATCTATTGAGGGGGACGACTGGCTCTCTTGAAAAGTACCCTTTTGAGTCTTCAAACCTACTTTCTCTCCAGCCCCTGTTTTTCAGAGGATGTAGAGATTACAAATGAACTTTTTCTGAGACAGTAAGGGATGAAACATCATATTTTCAATTGCAAGCAAATTTACAGGCCTCTTGGGATTAGAAGGCTTGACTTGTTCAACAAAACCTTGTTGGGGAAGTCGCTTTGGAGATTCAAACTGCTAGTTAGTGACCCTTACTTGATGGGCAGGAGTTTGTTGGAAATTTAGGCGAGGATAAGGATTGGCTTGAGAGACTGTTTTGGGAAGAGGGTGTCCTCGAGGCTGTGAGGGGCTGTGAATAATCTGTGATGGCGATAATTCTCCAGGGTCGGACGGACTCACCTTGGCATTTTTTAAACAAAAGGTGATAAGAGCTCTCAGCGCATTCCATTCAATGGTTATTTTGAGAAAAGTCTCAATGCTTCCTACATCACCCTTATTCCAAAAAAGGGTGGAATGGTTGAGGCGAAGGATTTCAGACCCATTAGCTTGATTGGTGCTGCTTCCAAGATCTTTGCGAAAGTTTTAGCCATCCAATTCAGGAGAGTTTTGGATGACGTGATTTTGGAGTCCCAAAACACTTTTGTTGGAGGACGTCAGATTCTGGACTCTATTCTTATTGCAAGTAAGTGTGTGGAGGCCAGGTTAGAAGCGGTGTTCCAGGGATTGTGTGCAAGCTTGACATTAAGAAGGCTTATGACCATGTTTGTTAGGATTTCTTGTTGCATACGTTGGAGAGGATGGGGTTTGGGCACAGATGGAGGGGTTGGATTCACCATTGCATCTAGTCTGTGCGCTTCTCTGTTTTGGTAAATTGTTCCCCAGCAGGCTCTTTTGCTAGTTCACGAAGTTTACGCTAGGGAGACCCTCTATCCCTATTCATGTTAATCATTGTCATGGAGGCTTTCATTAGGTTGATGAAGAGGGCGGAAGAGTCAGGCTTCTTTTGAGGCTTTCAGTGGGGTCTGGACCCAATCAGTTGGTTGTCTCTCATATATTGTTTGCGGATGACACTATTGTTTTTAGTGATACGAAAATGGAACAACTGAGATTTTTAAGATGCATTCTGGCATGCTTCCAACTTGTTTCTGGGCTGAAGATCAATATTGGAAAGATTGAGATGGTGCACGTTGGGACTGTAGAAGAGATTCATGATTTAGTGGATATTTGTGGGTGTGGTGTTGGCGTTTTTCCTGCATCCTTCCTTAATCTGCCTCTGGGAGTTTCGTCGAGGAGGGTTATAGCTTGAGATCCCATGGTTGAGCGCTTTGAGAGAAGACTTGCAGGGTGGAAGAAACAGTACCTTTCAAAAGGGGGGAAGCTAACTCTTATGAAGAGCACCTTACGAATCTTACTACATACTAAATGTCTCTTTTTCCTGATGCCTAAATCTATTGTTCTAAGATTGGATATGATTCAAAGGAATTTTTTATGGGATGGTTACCACTAGGTTAACCGGGAAAAAAGTGTGCTTTCCTATTAAAAAGGGAGGTTTGGGGATTCAGAGGCTGGATCTTTTAATAAGGCTTTACTGGGCAAATGGCTTTGGAGATTTGGGAGTGAGAGATCCGAATTGTGGAGGAGAGTCATCTCTTATTGTTGTTGTCGGGTTTGGGGGGGGGGACTTGGAAGCTTATCTAGAAGGGTTGGGATGAGTTCTCCAAAAGTATTCGGTACAGAGTTAGGAGTGGGAGGCACATCAGGTTTTGGGAGGATCATTGATGCGGGGATTTTGTTTTGGCTCGAACGTTTCCCTGGGTGTTTAGAATTTCAACGAACATGCATGCACTGGTGGCTGATTGTTATCAGCTTGATAACGGGCAGTTGACTTGGAATGTTTTGTTTTGTAGAGAGGTTCACGGTTGGGAAATTATTGAGGTTGCTGATCACTTTGCACTACTTTACAGCCAGGTGGTGGAGGGTGAGGGTATGGATGAGATGGTGTAGGTGGGCACACCTAGAGGGGTTTTTGAAGTTAGGTCCTTACTACCGAGTTTAACGGTGATTCCAGACCAACCTTCCCATGGAAGGCTATTTAGAGGACGAAAGCCCCTTTGAAGGTGGCATTTTTCACTTGGACAGCAGCCCTTTGTAGCATTTTCACTCTTGACATCTTAAGGAGACGTCAGATAGTCGTGAACTGGTGTAGTATGTGCAAAAAGACGAAGGAATCAGTGAACCACCTTCTCCTTCATGGTCCAGTGTCAAGGGATGTGTGGTCTTTGTTTTTGGTTATTTTTGGCATGGCTTACATGTTTACCGAGTCCACAGTTGATATACTAGAGGCTTAGAGAGGGTGTATAGCGGAGAGCCGAACCAGGGATGTATGGAAAGCCACACCCCTTTGTTTATGGTGGGATCTATGACATGAGAGAAATAGGTGATCCTTTGATAGAGAGGAATCCCTATTTGGTCTGTTAAATACAATATTCTTTCTACTCTATTTTTTTTGGGTCAACGAGGCAAATTGTAAATCTTTGGGGCATCTTTTGGGATTTTGTGGATAGCTTAAATTATAGTGTCATTTTAGGTTTCTTTCTATTCCTTTTTGGAGCACTCCCCTCTTGAGCGCCTTTGAACTTATTTATCAAAAAAAAAATGCTTTGGAGATTCAAGGTCAAGACACGTAATTTATTGAGGAGAACCATTATAAGTTCGGAAAACTATTTGGAACACATTAGCACCAATAAAGGTGGCTTTTTTCACATGGACGGTGTCTCTTGGAAGCATCCTTACTCTTGATAACCTGAGGAGAAGACACTAAATTGCTATTAACAAGTGTTTTATGTGCAAGAATGCGCGGGGATCTGTGAACCATCTTTTGTTGCATAGCCCAATTGCATCGGATATTTGGGCCATGTTCCTGGCTATTTTTGGAGTGGATTGGGTTATTTCAAGTGACACGATGGGGATGTTAGAGGCTTGGAGAGGGCGGCCAGTGGTCAGACGAGTTAAAGACACGTAGAGGGTAACTCCACTTTGTTTATGGTGGGGTCTGTGGCATAAGAGGAATTCAAGAGCTTTTGAAGGAGAAGAGTCCCCTATTTGGGTGATTAAATCGAATATTTTGCACTCTCTCTATGTTTGGGTGAACGGGAAAAGTTGTTCCTCTATAGTTAATCTTTTGGAGTTTGTGGACAACTTGTATTTGTAGTGGCGCCTATGGTGTCTTTTGTTTTGTTGTAGAGGGTTCGCTCCCCCCTTTTTGTTGAGTGTTTTTTCTTTTAATAAAAGTTTCTTATTTACTTATCAAAAAAAAAGTTCAGGGAAGGGAGGAGTGGTCGGTGCTACTTGGAGGTGCGTGCTCTGGCATAAATAAAGTTTAGGAAGGGTTGAGATGAATTCTTAACGCATGTTAGGTTTTGAGTCATCATGTGGAAGAGTATATGGTTTTGGGTGGATGAATGGAGTGGAGAGAGACCGTTAGCAATGGTTTTTTCGAGACTATTTTGGATTGCACAAACATAGATCATCTTCATAACATGAAGCCAATTTGGTATATACAATTCATGAGACCATTTCAAGATTGGAAGGAGGAGGACATTGTTGAGCTCCCAAGGATGTTATACAATTAGTATAACTCCTTTAAAGGTGGCTTTCTTTGGGTGGACAACAACTTTATGGAGGATAATGATAATAGTTGAATTTCGGCTATGAGCAAATATATAAAATGCAGATTAAGAAGTAACGAAAGATGAACACACGGAGATTTACATGGTTCGGCACTAAGGCCTACATCCATGGACCAACATTAACGAAGACTTAGTCTAAATCTGATTTCTAATACTCCCCTTCAAGCCATACAGAAGATATCAACCAAGCTCAGCTTGACTGACCAAAAAGGCAAAGGACGATGCTACTGAACACACCGATAGCCCAACAAGGTAAAGGATGATAGTGCCGAACACATCGGCAGCCTAACATGGTAAAGGATGATAATGCCGAACACATCGGTAGCCAGCCCAACAAGGTAAAGGATGATAGTGCCGAACACAACGGTAGCCAGCCCAATAAGGTAAAGAATGATAGTGCCAAACACACCGGTAGCCAGCCCAATAAGGTAAAGAATGATAGTGCCGAACACACCGGCAGCCTAACAAGGCAAAGAACAATAGTGCCGAACACACCGGCAGCTTAACAAGGCAAAGAACGATAGTGCCGAACATATCGGCAGCCCAAACAAGTCACAAATAACACCTTAACAACATTCACTTTGAACACCACCAAGGATGGGACGAATGGTACCATTCCAGACTCTGATACAAGTTGAATTTCGGATATGAGCAAATATATAAAATGCAGATGAAGATGCGGCGAAAGATGAATATACAGAGATTTACATGGTTTGGCACCATAGACCATAAGCCACTAAGGGCTACATTTCTATTATTAAGTTGTATGAACTTATGTTTACTTCTATGTTTTACTTGAGTACAAGGGCCTATTTATAGGCATAACAATAAGAAGTTTGGTAGTAAGTTAAGCAACAACTTAGGAAGCCTAACAATGCCCAATACTAATACTTGGTCTAAATCTGATTTCCAACAATGATTGATAACCTCCAGATAAGGCGCACTACATGTGTAAGAAGTACGAAGACTCAGTGAACCATCCAGTGTTATCAAAGATCCAAGATGTCCAAGGCGCACTAAGGTGCTAGAGGTCCTTTGGAGGCTATACACAAGGCGAGACGTTCACCTAAGGGAAGCAAGCCACACAATTGAAAATTTAAATTATTGTTAAAGCATATTCATATTCCATATTAAATGCGCAAATGTTATCAAAGGCACACCTAGGCACACAACAGGCGCAAGTGTTGCGCTTGTATGAGGCTGGAGCCTAAGCGCCTTTTACAACACTAGAACCATCTACTCTTGTATTCCCCCATCACTAGGGCTTAATGGGGCTTTATTCTTGCCTGGTTGGTGTTTCTTTGGTCATACCTTATTCTACAAATAATATGCTCAAAGCTTGGAGAGTATACACAGTGGGGAAGCAAGCTTTAGATGGTTGTATGTTTGATCCTCTTTGCTTGTGATAAGGTATTTGGTAGAGAGAGGAATAAGAGATCTTTTGGTAGGGAGGAGACTCCTACTTGGACACTCAAATTCTCTGTACTTATTCTATTAGTTTTTACTGTAAATGGTCAAAATTGAGAATTTGTGGAGGATATGATATTTTTGTGGATAGTTTGAGGATATAGCATATCGTTTTGGCAGTGAGGTTTGTATTTGGGATGTGCTATCGATGCGCTTTTCTAAGATATGTCACTTAAAAAATAAAAAATAGAAAACATTAGCACTTCATAATGGATGAGAAATGTTAATCCAACTAATATTTGCACAACATTTTGACTCACTTTTTGATTGAATTAATACTTATAACTTGCAACCTTAATTTCATGCTCTTTTCATAAACATGAAATGAGATCCATTCTCAGTCTAGGTTTGGTCATAAACAATTAAAAATCCAAGTACAAATGATTTTTGTGAAATATAAATAAATATATATATATAAGTAATATTACGCAACAACTACAGATTGAACATACCAAATCACATACCAAATCCACGAACAAATAGTATCAGTGTTTTATTTATTCATTGCAACAACTATATATTGAACATACCAAATCTCCGACCAAATGAAATCTATGTTTTATGTAGTCATTTGAATCCCACTTAGATACCTAAAGATAAGATTTATAGATTTCCCCCTCCTTCAAATTTTTCTTATTTTTTAAATCTCTTTTAACCACAGGGTATCAATCTATAGAAGCTCCCACCCAATTCAAACTGAAATTTATTCCGATGACAAATAATTAAAAAAAAAAAAATTGTGCAACATATTATGAGTATAATGCAAATAAATAGAGAAGCACATGTTAGAACAATGAGAATATACAACTGCATTAGGCTCTAAGCTATAAATAGAACTTTTGGATCACATAAGTTGTATTAAAATTATCATTACAATGAAAAGTAATGAAAAATGAGGACACATGCATCATAAACACACTTACCTGGACCCTTAAAGATTGGATGACCAGCTACATCAGCAGAAAAAGCATTACTCTCAACATTGGTTGCATCACTAACTGCATTAGTATGACTCGTAAACCATCGCCCCCTGTCGCAAGTTTTCCTTATTGTCATTTGATGCTAACAATACAATAATTCAATCAGCCAAACTATGCACTTCTTTTTTTCTTTTTCATTTTTTTTTTATTATTTAAGGAAAGAACTTTATTACGTTCTTCGTATAGCATATTTAACATAAAAAATAAAAAATAAAATAAAATTACATTGTTGACGAATACTTTTGGTTTACCTTTAAATTTAGTTTGAGTCAGAATTTGAATCATCCATAGGAGATCAAATTTAAAGGGAAAGGCAATCTTATTCAAGCCAAATAATCACATTGATCAAGTTGGGAGCATTATCTTTTCTTTTCTTTTTTGATAAGTAAAATTATATAAAAGTGCTCAGAAGGGTAGAGGAACCCAAAAGAAGTACAAAAACCCACAAAGACATTAAGCCTTCAAAGAGGCCAGAAAATCAACTATCTCCTCTAAAGATCTATGATCTCTCCCTGAAACCCAACCAAAAAGAGTAGAAAGAATAGAGAACTTAACCAAAGAAATCAACATCTCCTTCCCCTCAAAATATCTCCTATTCCTCTCAAGCCATAAGCACCACCACACACAAAGAGGCGTAGCCCTCCAAGCATCCTAAATATGAGCCACCACATGGCTACCTCTCCAAGCCTCAATAAACTCTCTGACAATTCCAGGCATAACCTAGAGAATCCCAAACAAACCAATCATCAAGTCCCAGCAATCACAAGCCATGGTACAATGAATAAGGTTTAAATTTGTCAGAGGGAACTATTTGCACCAAATTGAAACTTTAGGGATGTTTTTTGCACGAGAAGAGTGTGATATGCACTGTAAGCATACTATAGGGTCGTTTTATGCACTTGACCCTTAAATGAGTGATGAAAATTAACACCGTGATGCATAGACTGGAAATATCCAATATTTAGCATCTTCACAATTGGCCAAGTATGAAACTCACATATGTCCGACCATCCAAACCATATGAACTGAATTCATATTTTTATCACAATTGGCCAAGTATGATAAGTATGAAAAAGGACACTATTGGAGGACGCCGACAATGGACAAGTAAAAATAAAAATAGAAAATAAAAATAAAAGTATAAAAGAAAAGTAAAGATAAAATTGTTTATTTTTATATTTTTTATAAAATGGTTCAGTAAGGGTAATTTAGTCAACTTAGGGTTTAAACTTATCAGAGGGACCTATTTGCACTAAATTGAAACTTTAGGGGTGTTTTTTGCGTGTGAGAAGGTGTCCTCCAATAGCGTCCTTTTTAGTCATTTTACAAAATTGTTTATTTTTATATTTTTTATAAAATGGTTCAGTAAGGGTAATTTAGTAAAGTTAAGGTTTAATTTATATATATATATATATATATATAAGTAAAATTAAATAAAAATGCTCAGAAGGGGAGCGGAACCCAAAAGAAATACAAAAACCCACAAAGGGCCACTAAGCCTTCAGAGAGGCCAGAAAATCAACAATCTCCTCTAAAGAGAGATGATCTCTCCCTCAACCCCAACATAAAATAGTAGAAAGAATAGAAAATTTAAGCATAGAAATCGACATCTCCTTCCCCACAAAATATCTCCTATTCCTCTCAAGCCATAAGCACCACCACACACAGAGAGGCGTAGCCCTCCAAGCATCCTGAATATGGGCCCCCACATGGCTACCTCTCCAAGCCTCAACAAACCCTCTAACGATTCCTGCCATAACCCAGAGTAGGGATGGCAATGGGGCGGTTTGGGGCGGGTTTTCCATTCCCCATCCCAGCCCCCGTTTAATTTTGGAACCCCCAAAACCGCCCCATAACCATTTAAATTTTTGCTTCTAATCCCCATAACCGCCCCCGCCCCGCCCCCGCTTGCCCCCCCCCCCCCCCAAAAACCGTTAAAATAGAAAA
>JAOTQH010259746.1:0-11325 GCA_025631255.1 Cornus kousa | reverse complement strand
TTTTTTTCCGCACCCCCCCCCCCCCCCCCCCCGGCCGCGGGTAAAATTTATTATTTATATCATCACACATAATCTTCACAAAAAACCATTTACAACTATTTAAATGCTAAAAATTCTAATAGTGTTTTCTTATTTATTGTCTGCAATCTCATAATTATTTGCAGGTCTTTTTCTAGGCCGAGTTCAAGAATAATATAAGAAACTTTGCTGACAGTTTTGTTATTTTTTATGGCATGGGTACGTTTTCCTTGAAGACAAACGATTATTGTGCAATCCCTCAACAGCTCAGAGATCAAGTGGGTGAAAGGTACCCTGGGGCAAGGCGAGCATACTTGAAGACGGGGGGCGATTTTCCGTTTCTTTCACGTCCAGATGAAGTTAATCTTCATCTCCAGGTAAATGTATAAAGTTCATCGCACTTCCATCCATCTCTTAATTGGAGGGCTGGTATTTCTCAATTGGTATTTGAAATGTGACAGCTACACCTGAGACGAGCAGGCGTTGAACCTAGGCCAGACTTAGTCCCTGGCATTCCGAAGGATGGTAATGACGGGAGTTCCAGCAAACAAGATGATGGAAAAGAAGATGCTGATGATGCACAAAAGGAGGATGATGTGGGAAGCTTCGGAAACCCTTCCCCTGAAAGTCAGCCATCTCCACCTCCAGAAAATACCGATGCTCACAATTTAGATGACCAGTTCCTCAGCAATGCAAAAGTTTGGGCCATCAATGCTGAATATATGAGACCCCTTCTACTGCATGCAATTCTAGAGAAACAGCAACACTTAATAAGCGGTAAAACCTTTCTTTATTTCACATGGGAGTTCTTTGCTATCCGTCTGCTCCCTCTCTACTTGGGAACCTTGTACTTTAATTGGAAATACTGTTGGGAACTTGGACAAGTTGTGTAAATGGAGTATTTGGACATTGTTGTTTGTTGATGTTTTCGTATACAACCAGTTGTTGGAAGTTGAGTTTGAATCGATTCTGCTCTTTTTGAGTAAGACACTGGCAATGTATTGTCTCCTTCGGACGCCTGGTATTTCTGATTGATTTATTTTTTAACTTCCACTTCTGAAGCCCTATGACACCATAGATTTTCTACAGTGAAGAGTTCAAGAGTGGTCTCTTTTGACCTGTATTAGTATGTTGTAGCAATGTCCGCATTAATGGTTTTTTGTGTTGACATGTTCTTTGTCTAAGAAGTCTGAAACAATCCACTGAAAGTCAGCTATAATGAGCTGCTTCATCATTTGGAGGGAGGTGGATGTCGCAAGATATTTTTTTGTATGGGAAGGATATTTTTGCAACCCTAAATCTCACTGCGTTGTCTTGTATTTTAGTTTCATCGAGTTTGCATGCTATTTATTGTTCGGTCTGGTTTTCCATCGTGTTTTAGGTATTGCAGTATTACTGGTGTTTGATATTTCAAACATACATGGATTAACTTTTCCATGAATGTGTGGCAATAAATCTTAGAAGAATGCTCTCTCTCAGTCCTAGGGTTTGTTAGTTACAAATGACACCCGTGTCCTTGTATGTACTTTAGAACTATCTACACAAATATCTCCAGTACTACAAAACGCATACTAGTTGGAAATCTACTTAAAAAACAAAAGCTAACATCAACTTTATTTTCTGCGGGGGAGTTTTATGAAAAAAATTCTTTTTCTCATGAGTTCTGGATATCAGAATTAAGGAGAGAAGTTATGAATAATAGCAAATAAAGCAACTTTTCACATGTTAGAAATTCTTGTAAGTACAATTTTGAACTAAGTTGCATGTCAAATCAAAATTTTGAGTTTCTAACCATTTCAATCAAATTCAACAATTATAATTTTTAAGCTTAAAATTAGAAGGCACCTTCTTCTTCATTTTTTTTTAGCTAAAACTCGGACTACGTTAGCGGTCGTGGTCTTAAGGAATTGATCGCACTTAAGGAGATTCGAACTTAAGATTTAATACTTCATAAGGTACTAAGTCCTCATCGGGGTTAAATTAGAAGGAACTTTGAGAAATAATATTCATTAATTTTTAATTGAGCAAATATTGGAATGTTTCACAAAAATAAATAAAAAGGTAAATGGTAAAAAAAAAACCCTTCAACTATTAACCAAATAATCCTCATGAACTACAAAAAATGTAATTAACCCCCTAAACTATGCTATTATTGCAATTTACTCAGTTCGGCAAAAAAAATTTGATCCTTACTTCGCGCGTGCATGCCACATTTTATCTAAATGACCATTTAACCCTTTTGAAACAAAAAGACCATAATACCCATTTCTTATCTTAAAAGGTCAAACAAGCCCTATTTATATTCCCCAAATCCCTAGACCTAATTCCCGTATAACACTCAGTCGATCTCCTCTCTCATCTCTATCTCTATGGTCTATCAGTCTGATCAAATCCTTTGTGTAACCAAAAAGCTTCATCAAGACCATGAACTCCGGCGACAGCTTAGAGAACAACATCCAAACAGTCTGAAAAGCCCAGAAAATTTCTGCTATCCCGAAACCGGTGATGAGCTCTAATTGGACGACGATCCAACCCAGCAGTTCCTCCAGTTCCGATAAAGCTAGCGTGGTTCAGTTCCTAATAATCTCATTCTAGCGAGCTCTATTTCAATCCAGTGACTCAATACCAACTCCTCACAATTTGGTGATTGTACTGACCGAGTCCGATCAAGTAAGATCTAGTTAACCCAGAAAGTTGCAGCAACCAAATCGGAAAGCCTCACCTTTACACAACTAGCGAGTTATCAAACCGTATGCAACCGGTGAACTTCATCTCTTCCGGTGAGTTTTTGTTCCAGTTTGGGTGAGTTGTGGTTCAGTTTGGTTCCAATTCTAGTGAGTTTCGACTGATTCAACAGCGAGCTCCCCTCTTCGGCGAATCCAGCAATCTGGCTTATCACAGAAACACAAAAGCCTCAGTCCTGTAACAATCAGTTTTTAAGGGTATCAGTCAAACAAAAGGAATAACAATTGAAAAATGATATATTTGCCGATCCAATCCACCGACAAATCTTCCGAATCCAACGTGGATAGGCCACGTCAGACCCAAAAACACATTGCTCTTTCTCTCTCCACGATTCCCCCTCTCTGTTTCTTCCATTGTTCTTCATTTCTCTTCTCTCTTCACATCTCGTGCTAGCTAAAACTTATTTGTATGGAAAATAAATATCCTCTTTGACTTAGGTTGATTGGCAACAGGATCATAAAATGAAGATATATACACAATACATTTATACAATATCCTAAATGCCACCACCATGCTCTGCTGCGGCAGTCCTCGAACCAGTGAAAAATTCTCTCCGATTGGGGCTATGGACGTGAATACACCATGGTCATCAACTATACCTTTGTCGTGAACCCAAACGAAACATGAACGCTGCGAGAATAAGGGAAATGGCGCACCACTCTATGGTTCTTCAGACCCTATCGGTTCAACAAGAAGTTCAAGTTCGTCGGCTGGCCACAAACCAGAGAGACAAAGAAGCCCATCAGATCGAGCGACGCCAGGTCCAAGCTCGGCTCTCCGTCGACGGCGAACCGCTCAAATGACTTCGAAACTTAGAGCGCGTGTTCCAACAACTTGCTCGGGCTATCATCAGTGGCGATAACTAGCTTCTCCATCTACTCCTTCTACACAGAGCTCCGATCCGGCAACATATATATATATATATATATATATGTTGTGGTCTTGGGGTTTGAATCGGCTTGGCCCGGGATGTCGTCGGCAATGGCAAAGGAAGTCATTGGGTTGGATCTGTTGTGGCAGTGTTATCGGGAATGATCTGAAGCGGTAAGTTTCCGGCAGCATGATTCCAAGCAGTGAGAGATGAATTTCTTAATTGGATGATAATTGAAGTACGATAGTCATCATCTCTAATCCTTCTCTTTCTCATACCCTCTCTGTGTATTTCCGGTGAGAGAAGGCAGTGTGGGTGAAGAAGGCCTTCGGTAGTAGTGGATAAAATAAGAAAAGGGGTTTTGTTTTTTTGTGCAGGGAGACTCAAAGAGAGAGAGAGCGCTCTGTTGTTTGGGTCTGACGTGGCCTATCCACGTGGGATTCGGAGGACATGTCGGTGGATTGGGTCGGCAAATGTATCATTTCTCCAATTGATGTGGAATGCTGAAGTGTCAATTTGTAATTGGCTCTTCAGATTACAATTTGCCATGTCATTGGATAAAATTTAAATATATAAAAGTTTAATGAAACTACGTCGTTTTGTTTGAGGGTATACATGTCATTTAACATTTCCGGTGAGGGATGTTGACCGGATAAGTTACTGTTGTCCTCAACTGCAACAAATTGATAGTTCAAGGGGGTTTCTTGTAGTTCAGGGAGGTCATTTGCAAAATGCTCATAGTTGAGGGGGGTTTTTTGCACTTTACCCTATATAAAATAATATATTTATAAAAAATATATATTTATATTTTTGGTATGTTCTCATTGTGTGTGTGCCTTATTTTGGATTTTGGATTTTGATTCTAAGGTTGATGAAAATAATATTAGTCTTACAATTATATGATCATATACAGTGTTGTTAAAGGCGTGCCTAGCCTCCAGGCTCCTACAGGCACAACAATTGTGCTTTTTGCGTGCCCAGGTGTGCCTTTGACAACATTTGCGTCTTAAATACGGAAAATGAATATGCTTTAATAGTAATTAATTTTTCACTTGCGCAGCTTGCCTCCCTTAGGCGTGCAGCTCACCTTGCGCCTAGGCGCTAAAGGTCCACATTGGGCCTTTAATAAACAATGATCATATATAAATGTAAAATATATATTTATCATTGGCCGTGTCCAAGGGCTGTTGCATGGTTTAACAGTAAAAAAAACTTATTCGGTGTCAGCTCGAATTCGAGCCTCAGAGTAGTCACATTGTGAAATACGAAAAGTTAGGCTTGTCTCAAGTCCTCCTTCTCCAAGAACTTGTTGTGACGGGACCAAGAAGTGGGTAAAGTCCCTTATTTACCGTGCCCTTGTCATGTTTGTCTTATTTTTAGGATTTGTCGCGTCTCTATATTCATGTCATTTCGAATTTGTGTCTGTTTTTCTTTGCTTTATAAAAGTGGTATAGCTAGTTTTGTTGTCAGTATTTTTTAAATGAAAAATGGTAAGCTCATTTGATTATAAATTTATAATGATATTGGGAAACATTTTTAAAAAAGTATGTGAATGGCATAAATAAGGTTAAAAGGTGATTTCCCCCTCTAAAATCCATCTACTGAGCCGTTATTGGATTTTAGAATTGAGTGAGTAATGATTAAATCTTTTTGATTCTTATAAATAGGATGCATATCAGCATATGGGCCATGATTCTTCTTTCATGGTCTTCTCAGAATATTAGCAAAACACTAGGAGGTGTGATTGGGGAAGTAGCACTACTAGGCCTCAATACTGGGATAGGTTGCTGATAAAAATAGATTCATTTAGGAGGGTTTTTGTCATTATTATTTTTTTAAATTTACTGGAGTCAGGAATTTTGGATAGTAGATGCTGTAATTGCTATTTGTTGCCTTGACAATTTGCAACTTACCTGTGTCATATTATATATATATGCATATGAAATCTCTCTGAAAAGCATACAATTTGATGTTGACAGGTATTTGCTGTGATTTTGTGAATCTAATTTATTTGTTTTGTGGTTTATAGATGGACGAAGTGCTTGCTTCGGTTGCTGAGACCATAAAGAACTTTGCTGTGATATACCTGGTGGACATCACAGAGGTGCCCGACTTCAATACAATGTATGAGCTGTACGACCCATCTACCGTCATGTTCTTTTTCAGGAACAAACACATAATGATCGATCTTGGCACCGGAAACAACAATAAGATCAACTGGGCAATGAAGGACAAGCAGGAGTTTATTGACATTGTTGAAACAATCTATCGAGGGGCTAGGAAGGGTCGTGGGTTGGTAATTGCCCCCAAAGACTATTCCACCAAGTACCGTTACTGAGCCCTCTTGGGACGATTTGTGGACTTGGTTTCTAAACCACCTATTATGCAACTTGTGTACTAAGCACCTGCAGTTTGAAACTTTGATTCATAACTGACTTTGATGAATTGGCTTGTAATTATATTTCTAATACAATCATGTTGTCGCATCACTGTTGATGATGATTGTGGTGTTTAAGAGAACCCTAGATGGTTTTGTTTGATTTAGGGGGTGATTTGATTTCTCAATAATTACTATGTTATTGCCATGTCTTTATTATAGATAAAGGTTATAGTGTGTCTATAAGGGGTTTATGGGTACATTGTCAATCGTCTACAATCCTAGAACTCCAAGACTGCAACGCACAACAAAAACAGTAAGAGCAGATCGCCCGAGCCGCCGAGAGTGGCAATTTGTGTTGCCTTCTTGTGTCTGCTATAAGGATTGAAACAAGCAGAGACACATATAGCAATTCGTGTTGCCTTCTTGTGTTCGTTATAAGGATTGAAACAAGCAGAGACACATATAAATACAACACACGACGGTAAAACCAGGTGAAGATTTGTGGGGACTAAACATAGCTAAACTACCGGTAGGATCGTTTGAACATGACTGGTTTAATTCAATATTTAAGTATTAGGTTTTTCCGAACATAACCTTTTACAGGATCATCTGTTGTTACTATTTTAGGAGAAAATAGAAAAAAAACTTTTTTAATTCTTGAAAGAGTGAGTGAAAATCACAAGATATGCATACACGAATGATAATATATTCGGTGTATCCAATGTATCGAGCCCTGTGTTGTGTGTATCGGGCCATCCAAGCTGTTCGTTCTCGCACATATTGTTGGTGTGTATCGGGCCATCAGAGCTGTTCGTTCTCGCACATGTTGTGCACCGACTGCTCCGTCTCCATTCTCACATCTGTTGTGCATGAACAATTCTAAAGTACACAGTTCACTGGACACACCAACCTTCTTAGAAGTGAAATGATAATCTTAGTCGGCGTCAATTCTTCATTCTAAAAAACTAAAAATAAAAACGGTTAATTTCATAAAACTCCTACTACTTTCAAATTTTGATCATAAACTACTAACCTATTTTAAAAAATCCCATACACTTTAAAAAGTAATCTCATTGCCCAGTATTTAGATCTGACCTGATAACCGGGCTGTGAAATGACAAATTTGACCTTACCATTTAATATTAAATCTAAAATTTAAAATTGTTTTTTTAAAAAAAAAGAAAATTACAAATATACCCCCCTCTCTCAGTCTCTAAAACTCACACTTCTCTCTCTAAAACATAGGAACCTTTTCAAAACAATTTAGTGGGTTCAATTTTTTCGCAAGGAGAGTAAAGTGCCCCGGCCACCAAACCAGAACGACATACATTTGAGAAACATAAATTTGAGCCCTTATTCCGTGTGACTGGCCCTAGCCCACCGGCGGTTGCTCTTCTACCGGCGGCTCATTCATGTTCATTTTCTACTCTCTCTTCCTCTTTCCTCTCCTAAAACCGTCTCCTCGTTATTAAAGTAGAACAACTTCATTTATTTGAACGTCAATGCATGTATTGTGAAATTAATTTACGTAGTAGTATGAGGACATCAATCCCATGTCCTGTAGGTCTCTCATCCCTTCTTTTTCTCATTTCATTATTGTCAAATCAACTAGGAGTTCTTGAAAACGCACACATGGATTGGAATTTTTTCTATGTTGTTTGTCATCGCATCTGATTGTTTAAATAGTCTAATATGAGTATCATAGCTCTGTATTTGCTGTTGGGAATTTCCTGTTGGATACTTGAATTGAATTAGTCTATCTGCCATTTGTTTTCTTTTTGCCTGAACTATCTTTAATTGTACTATGTTACTGTTTTTGTTTGGTATTTATTAGTATTTACATTTATTTGTTTGTTATTAGGAAAATCAGTAATGCCTGTTCTAGGGTTGGGGTTGAACCTTGATGAAAACACCCCTCTTTGGAAGTTTGTTAAAAAGTTAGACAGAGTTGGAGGAGGGTGTGGAATTATACAACTACAATGGAATCATTTTCAGTTGACTTTCAAGTGATCATACTATAGGGTGAAAGCTCATTTTCTAAAAATCTGGGGTCTTCAAATTGTAAAAAAGTGAGACGTCGTACCTGAGTCTGTTCCGTGCTTCCTAGGTTGCATGTGACTCATAGTGAGTAGTCTATATGATTCAAAAATATGTTGAAGTAGGGTTTTCTATTTCTTCAAATTGACGAATCTGTTCAAATATTCTTAAGCATGTTACATTTTAAACATGTTTAAATGGTATAGTAAATGAGCTAAGTTGTTTTCACCTTGACCTAATGTGGTTAGCTAAATGGGTCAAATCGAGTTGAAGGTGACACGATTACCGTTCAAACAAAATTAACCCAACTTGTTCCGTGTTGTAAGCCATGTCAATTATTTTCACCCAAAATCACATAGAGCAATAGCGAGGTTGGGATTGCCTCCAAAGCATGTAATCATAATATTTTTCATGTTAGGAGATGCATAATATTATTACTTTTTTCCATTTGAAACTTACACACCCACTTTGTTTCTATGTGGACATGAAACCTCAACCTTTTACTTTGAAAGGTGGGGAAGTAAGACTAAAGGTTCCAACTCTTTGTGCTAGATACATAATTTTAGTAATAATTTTAAATACAAAAAGTTGTATTATTATTATTATTATTATTTAAAAGGAATGCAAGCCGTGAAATCTATACATTTTGTTTTATAGATTTGTAAGGAGTGATTGTTTAGATTCTCATCCATGAAAGGATTATTTTAAGGAATTCTAAGATAATTAGTCTCGTAGCTAAATCAAGTAGAACCAACAAGTGTCTATATGATTTGTTTGCAAGTATATCTGGTTCGTTATTTTTGTTTGGTTTGGTTTGTTTCCTTTGTGGCCGGCCAGATTCAGGAATTCAATGAATGCATATGGATTCCTTGTTGTGATCTAGGCGGTGTTTATGATTTTATTAATGGGTCCATTTTTGGTGCTTTGGTAAAAATTCAAGCTAACCGTGAGAATGCATTTGGAGCCTGAGAACGGTCACTTAGTGCAAGTCAGTCCCCAAGGTTATGTATGTCTCTAGTCTACTCTTCTCAGCACCCGTGTAAACGGAACCAACACTGGCTAGCACTGATGATTCTATTATTCTATTATTTTCAGACAATATGCATTACTCTTTTCTTTTCATATATATATTTTTTTGGTAAATAACGATGTGCATCTGTCTCCTTTGGCTCATGTATGCAGTGAGCAGAGGAGTGTGGATGCAGCCAAAAAGCTGCTGAAATGTCTTGGCAGGAACATCATAACTCATTAGCAAATTTAAAATGTCATTACCTAGTGTAGTTGGAGTTGTGGTGACATGTCTTGGAATCGTCTGTTAGGTGAGTACTTTTTGAGAGGTGGGATAAAAAAAGAAAGAAAGAGAAAAGAAATGATTTTAGATTACTACCAAATCTATGAGATGATCTGAGCTATAAAAGACATCAAATCTGAGTCATTTTTAGGGTTCAATTGCTGTTGTGCAAAAAAGTTGCTTGTGGGTGTCTCATCCAACCCTTTGTTGTTTATGGTAAGTAATAAACCAGAAAAAGGAGGCGTCCAATAATATATGGGGAATAAAAGGACGCTCAACATGATGTTTACAATAAAGATTGCAAAATAGTCATCAATTTTTATGATTTATTCAAACAAGGGAGTTCTCTGTTCTGTAAGTGGTTTGGTTGTCAAGAAGTTAGGTGAATGATATTTGTGGTCATGTTCATTTAAAAATCTCATGCTGTAAAAGGAGGGCTATGGTTGCAAAATTGTCAGACTTGATTGCAGTGACAAAAATTAAATTAAAAGAATTTTCTAGAAGTGAGGGGTGATGGTTTGGTTATCCAAATGATGGGCATCCATAGTCATTAATTGGAGAGCATCTTTGTATATATAGTATATACATAGATATGATCATATAGATTGGAATTTTGGTTGACTTCTGAAGCTAGCTATTCTAAAAAATCCTGTTCCCTTTTGCTGTACAGGGAAAGTTTGAATTTATCATTCTTTACCAAGCAGAATATGCGTTTGAAAAGAAGGTGAAACGGACTGTTTTTATTGACAGCCTCTCACCACAGGTCACTGAAGTTGTTATTAAAACTGCTTTAAATCAGTTTGGAAACGTGACAAATGTTCAGTTCATTCCAAACTCATGAAAACACAGAATATGCCATGTGCTCTGGTAGAGCTGGAAAATGTAAAGCAGGCCAGAGAAATTGTCCTAGAGATGGCCAATTTCTCATTCATGATGTCTGGGATGCCAAGGCCTGTGGGGGTATGTGCTGCTGAAGTGGAGATGTTTGACGATCGCCCAAGAAAGCCTGGTAGAAACATACATTGTTGTTGGTTGGACTCGAATGATCCTGACTTTGAGGGGGCAAAGAAACTTAAGCATCTGACTAGAAAACATGCTGCTGAAGCTTCATTTCTGCACAAGGTTAACTCCGTTGTTCCTCGAATATCTATTGCATTTCATTTTTAGCTATGACTCTTCGTGTGTTTTCTTATTTTATATTTTATTTTTATTTGATTTTACGGGAGGCTGTCATGTAATGCTGTTCTTCTCTTTTTCATTTATAGCAACTACTAGCAGAGGAAGAGAAGCTGGCAGACAAGCAGGGAAAGCCCCTTAAAGCAAATTATAAGAAGTATGACCTGATTGAGCGTGTGTTAGTTGATGGAACTGTCAACCGGTTGACGGAGCATTATAATGCGAACAACAATTTAGATGCTTGATGGGTCTCTGTTTCTCTTTGTATATTGTTAGAAGCTGCAAAATTTGTATGGAACTAAGAGGCATGATGGAGACTCGTGTGCTTTAACCAAAGGCTACTTTTCCTTTGTCCAACAATCAAACTTTAGCATGTTAGAAAAATGTTTTCATAATGCATAGTAAGTATCCATCTCAGGAAGTTGGATCGAACAAAGTAAACCGTTTAACGATGAAGGTTATCTTCTTGAACTCTGGAAGAAAACTTCTACAAAGTATCAATGTTGTGCTGAAAGCAAAATAGTTTCACTTTGAAGCGTCTTTGTTGCAGGATCTGCTTATGCCCTAATTCCAGCAGCATCTGATTATGGACTTTATTGTAGTTTGAATTTTAAAATCTGTAACGACCCAAATCCCCGTGGATCCGGATCATTAAACAGGCCCTAAAACAACCCAAAAACATCTGAGGGCAAAACGGTAATTTCATGTTAAATTATAAATGACAAAACTCAAAAAGGGTACAATGGTAATTTGTCATAATTCCATAAATTGAGGCTTAAGGGTACAACGGTCTTTTACTTGCATCAC
>JAOTQH010259717.1:0-11326 GCA_025631255.1 Cornus kousa | reverse complement strand
GAGTATCCTACTTTCACGCAATTCACAGGGTTCAACAAGCAATCGATATTTCACGATCAAGGGTGTAATACTCTTTGGAGTAGCGGTCCTTCTATATCGTATTAACAATCAAAATATGGTCGAAAGAAAAAATCTCTATTTGATAGGGCTTCTTCCTATACCTATGAATTCCATTGGACCCAGAAATGATACGTTGGAAGAATCCTTTTGGTCTTCCAATATCAACAGGTTGATTGTTTCGCTCCTGTATCTTCCAAAAGGAAAAAAGATCTCTGAGAGTTGTTTCCTGGATCCGAAAGAGAGTACTTGGGTTCTCCCAAGTACTAAAAAGTGTATCATGCCTGAATCTAACTGGGGTTCGCGGTGGTGGAGGAACTGGATCGGAAAAAAGAGGGATTCTAGTTGGAAGATATCTAATGAAACCGTCGCTGGAATTGAGATCTTATTTAAAGAGAAAGATATCAAATATCTGGAGTTTCGTTTTGTATATTATATGGATGATCCGATCCGCAAGGACCATGATTGGGAATTGTTTGATCGTCTTTCTCTGAGGAAGAGGCGAAATATAATCAACTTGAATTCGGGACCGCTATTCGAAATCTTAGTGAAACATTGGATTTGTTATCTCATGTCTGCTTTTCGTGAAAAAATACCAATTGAAGTGGAGGGTTTCTTCAAACAACAAGGGGCTGGGTCAACTATTCAATCAAATGATATTGAGCATGTTTCCCATCTCTTCTCGAGAAACAAGTGGGCTATTTCTTTGCAAAATTGTGCTCAATTTCATATGTGGCAATTCCGCCAAGATCTCTTCGTTAGTTGGGGGTGATTTTGAATTGAACACATACAAGATTAGTATCAATTTCTTTTCATTGTCCTTCTTTCGTAGGAGAGTAGTCTAGTACTAGTTTTAGAATCAAACTGTTGTACAAATTGTATAATAATTATGCTTATGAAATAACACGGACGTCAAAATTTGAGTGTTCCCTCCACTGTTGTTTTGTAAGTTCTTTGGGAGTGATGGACGCTTGAGCAATTAGTGTTGCTACCTTCATTCAAATGCCGCCCTTATTTTGTTAAAGTCCTCTTTATTGAGGTGTAAAAGAATTTACAGGAAGGGCCATCTTTACCTTCTAGTAACCGCTTGATTCATTTAGGACCGATTTCAGATTTGGTCAATGCTAAGAATAGTTTGACTGTCCAACCCTTTTGAGTCGCACGAAAAAAATTTAAGAGCCAAACAAAAACCTAGCATTATTAGATTAAGAATCACATTGGTGGCACATTAACTTCAAGAACATATTGAAAATGATGAAAATTTTCTAATTTATTTGAGTTTCAAATTAAATTCAATGATACACAAAACCGATTCCTTATCATTATAAAATTAAAATTATTTGTAACCAAAATATAATTGACTCACTATGCAAAAATCTTATGTCATTACAATTGGTTGACAATTTTCTAAAAAATAAATGAATTTGGTGAATCAGATAATGATATAGTTGTTATTTAGCACCAGGGTTTGTTCCTTAGTTGAGGTCATCTTTATTCATTTACTACTCTTGTCACAATGCACTGACAAGGAGCTCAAAATGAACATTGCTAGTAAAGAATGATCTTTTTTTGATACCACAAAAGCCATCTGTAGAAAAGCATAATCATATAGACATCACATATCTTACTTTCATGTATTTGATGCATGGAAAGCAAAGAGCATTTGCCTCCCAACAATCCAAAAAATACATGACTAAAAATACTCCATCTACAGCTGAAACATCCTAATCAACCTGCTCTAAGAGAGAGAATATAAAGGAGAGAAGGTGCAAAAGGAAATCCCTATCACTGTTCTTTCCAGATTCTACCAGTCACCCTAAGCTTCAATTCCTTCCGGTCTCCCCCTGAGAAAAAAAGAGCCATGTTCCGTTGGATGATTAGACCATCATAACTGTCACGAACCTTCCGGTGGCTGTCCCTGATGCTTCTAGGCACACCTTGCCAAACCATCTTCCTCCCACTCCCTCCAACTTCGAGACTGTAACTGTAGTTCTTTGCCTCATTGTCATCACCCATGAACCGCAGGAATGCTATGTAGACAGGAGCCATCCCAAGCTGGAACGCTTCGAAATGCAAACAGAAATACTGTCCAAAGCAACTGAAAACCTGGTTGGAAAAATTTACAGAAGAGTTGCCACTGAACATTAGAAAGGCTCATTAAAAGTCAAGGACACAAGAACTGATCTGGTAAAACTAAAAGCCATATAGTGATGATTTCTATGAAACAACCCCATTCCAAATCCCTGTTTTGCCTTACGCAACATGGTAAGGTCATGCGTGCCAAGTGACCAAGGTTGCCGGTGACCTTCAGATTTCAACAAAATGGCAAAACAGCACCCCAATATCATAAATGGAGGGGCTATAAAGGATGCCCGCATTAATTAAATAAGAACAAACCCATTAAGTACTTAATCCAACAAAAAGACATAAATGACAAAGACAAAGCAATACCGTAAGCATCCATGTGGCATTTTCAACCTCATGTGGGTTAGATTTGACATAACGATGGTTGAAAGTACTGCCATTGTGCATGTCAACTTTGTGATCGTCTTTCAGATGGGCCACCATATAAGGAATATCACCAATGACTGTGCACTCAGATCCAGCGTAGGGGCAAGTATAGGGTCTGAATACACATTGGGATTCATGTTTTAGCTTGCTATAGTAAGGGTAGATGCCTATGCACCCGAAACTCTGATATTTACATGGAAGTTCAAGTGATGCAGCCACCTTCTCCAATGCAAGACACCTGATATTGCCAAGTTCATGCCTGCATGTAGGGCAACGGTTGTGCACTCTAGGCTTGCAACCAGAACACAATGTGTGACCATTTGAACACTGCAAAAATAAAAATAAAAATATAATAAATAATAAATTGTGCAGCAATAAAATAAGCAAGAGTGACTAACAATAAAATTCTTTGAGGTTTGGCAAAATTACACGGACCTAGTATTTGCCCAAGTAGTATGAGCTCTCCTACCCGAAGGGGTGGTGAGCGGTTCAAGCCTCAAATGGGGCAGTATGGTGTGTGCGCACGTGTTGCTTTCCTAGCAAAAAAAACATAGGAGAAGTTGCATGTTCGCTTCAAACATGAATTTAATTCTCCTCAACTGAAGGAGAATATAAATTTGCATTGGTCTAATAGTGATTTTGATTGTGATAAAGATGGAAACATTAACTTCAAGAGCTAAAAAGACAAAATCAGATACTGAAATAAAGTACTGGAATTGTTGAGGGAAAAAAAAAAAAAAAAAAAAAAAAAAAAAAACCTATGGTTAATGATTTTCCTAAAAACAAAAAGTATTTGAAGAAGAATTTAAAAGCAATTATTGCTATGTTGTTTTGTTCTGTTTCTAACAATGATTCTTTTCATGTTGCATTTGTTACTATCACTACCACTCGCTTAATGAGTGCTATCTATTTTCCTAATAGTGTTAGACTTCACATGAAGGCAATAATTTGCAAAAGTTAACAGTAAAGGACATCTATAAAAAGCTTGAAGTAAATGGAAGCTTGAAAATCTCTACACATATGGCTCTCCACCACATGGTATGATGTTTTGTTATTGGGTTTTACCCCAAAAGGCCTCATACCATTTGGAGATAGCACCACCTACATATATAGCACTTCCCCTTTCCACACCTGGGCAATGTGGGATCGTGCACCCATAGCCTACCAACATGATAGCCTACCAGTGCCTCACACCCGCCCACAAGGTCGCCACATAAGCAATAAAATCTCCTGTAGATAAGATTAATTTCTAGGTAGTAGAATTCGAAGTTTATAAAATTTCTGGTTTTGCTGAAGGTTCTAAAAACTTGAAAAACTGATAAAAGTCTGTTGGAGATAAAAGCAACTTGGGAATTGGTGAATCGTCTAACATTCCTTTTCCTGCATCCAAACCGAAAGTTGTCAAAGATTTCTCTTGCACAAAAGATGGCTGCATGTGCTTAATTGTTGTTATTGGAAATAAAAAATGAGATACAAAATTTTATTGTTTCAAAGGACCGAAAGTTTCTGAAAATTTGAATTTTTAAAAGGATGACCTATGTTAAGGAGATGATGAATTGTTCATCTCAAAAGCAATTGCCTTCAATGCCAAATATTGAAAAATATAAAACTAAATTATTTAAGATGTTTCAAACGAGGAAGAGAGAAGAAAATGAAGAGAAGACAAAAAAGAAGAATAGGAAAGAAGAAAATAGAGAAGAAATTGGGAAGGATTATTATTGTATCTCCAATAATCATAATCAGGCATAACAAACCCTAATATATCAAAGCCCTTGTATAGGCAAACCCAAAGTAAAAAGATATGAAACCTTAAAAAAATAATAAAAGAAAGAAAAATGACCCCAAAAATATAACCCTATGTCTTGCGCCTATGCTTATGCCGGCGTGGCATGTGGGATCCATCATGACATAGTATGTGTATCTTAAGAAACTTCAACGCCGCACTTTAAACTGTTGTAACTTTTCAGTCTTTAACTGCTTTTAAATGATTTGGCTTTCTGACTCAGAAATTAAATTAATTTTGTTTGCATTTTTATTTATTTTTTTTGATCCATTAAGCATTATTTCGGTAAGATTATCTAGTCTTCATAGATTTTGAAATCCATGTTAATTAACTATAACCCAAAACCAATTATTACTTATTTTCGAAATCATGTTTAGGGCTTTTCATCCTTGGTGCATTTAGGGCTTCTCACTATAGTTAAGGTAGGGGTGTCTAACCTTCAATTCCTTTGTCTATGTAAATGCCTATGTGATACTATATGATTTCTATGATGTTTATTATATAAGCATGATTTAGACATATATAAATGCATACAAGTATCCACTTCGGATATGGCCCTGCAGTGACTTACCCAGCCCGGGTGGGGAGGTGCCCTTCCAGGTCCTCAGGGATTAGTCGGGTTGTTAAAGGGCCCTAAGGGTTCGTGCCATCCCGGACACCCTAAGTGAACTAAAAAGAAAAAAAAATGCATACAAGTTGATGCTCAAGTGCTGGAAATTTTATTTAGATGCTGGAAAATTATAATTACATGCTGAAAATTATATATTAGGTACTGGAAAATTATATTTACATACTGTAAATTATATATTGGGTGCTGGAAATTATATTTACATGCTGGGAATTATATATTGGGTGCTGGAAATAATATTTACATGCTGAAAATTATATTTATATGCTGGCAGTTATGTTTGTATGCCTCTATTCCATGTTAGAAGTCAATTTTGGGGGTAGAACTTTTTAAGGGGACATGTAATTATTGCATTGTCCCCTTTGAAAATTACTAAGATGCCCTTTTTTAGTTTGAATATATATATATATATATATATATATATATATAGTCATGTTTGAAAATTTATGGTAAGAGTACAATAAAACAAATATTTAAAATTGAAAAATAATTAAGAGATGCACTACTGAATGAAAATTAAAACATGACTTTTGTATTGGAAATAACACGTAAATTTTGAAAGGTTGGCAAAGAACATACTTACAGTAGTATGATACATGAACTTGAATTTTGAATTACAATGTTGAGATAAAAGTAAAAATTGAAAATTAAGAAGGAGAATACAACAATTAAGGGGATATGCAAAAACTTTCATTAACATCACCAGGAAAAAACCACACAAATATAACCAAATTACTTGAGAGCAAAAAAAAATGGAACCTGATGGATAGGAGGGTACATAGCATTTAAGCACACTGGGCACTCCAGTAGTTCACGGACACTGCTAGAGACAGTCACACTAGGTTTCAGAGCATTTTGAGCAGGGTCATTCACATGTTCACTGACAGCCATCATGTCTTTTTGGGGAGGATCAATGACCTCAGGTTTATTCCGCATGTCTTCAAAATAAGCACTTCCAGTTGTCATCATAGCTAATACAACCAGTTGGTTGCTCTAGATAGAAATAAAGTCACTGCATTCTCCAACTTGTATTGAACACTGATAAAAAGTTCTGCGAAGAAGATGACACTAGATTAACGTTAACATTCTCCATGCTACCAATCAGATTACTACTTCAATTGATTATGGCAAAAGTTCCTTCCATGGTGAGAGAAGAAAAATATAACCTTCCATTACAGGTAAAATGTCGCAAAAATAGAATTTTGCTAGGGAAACCAGTTACATTTTAAGTTCAACTAATAAAATGGTGTATCAGTTATTACATCCATTTTATTTCCGGAATTGCAGCATTTGTTGTCATGGAAAGCAACTTCTGTGTATCTTTTTTATTGTTTACTTTTCATCTATTCTCTGGAGTAAAACTTTCCTGTTTCCTTCTCTAAACTAAAAGTATCTAGCATGAATTGCTACATAATATTTCCATTATAATGATATAAATGCAATAAATTCAACTAGTATCAACATAAACATTTGAGAAAAAATAAACTTATACAACATGCACAAGTCCCTTTCAAAAGTAACTGAAATGCATCAAAAGGGCACAACCATGAGGACAAACGATTTATAACAAAGGCAGGCGATATAAAACTATTCGTATCTCTCCCAATAACTCTACTAAAATAAATAAATAAATAAATCAAATTAGAAAAAGTTCCTTCCAGAATGACAAGGAGCTCACTGCGAAGTATTTAATCTATGACATATCTATCCCGTGAAAGGATTGTTCGATTTCTCTAAAACGAAATATTTTACAATATGCACATTGTTAGAACACCAAATAGAACCCCCCAAAAGGAACCAAGGGTGGAATGTGACCCTTGGTACCTTACAAGAGGATTGCACCTCAATTTTTCACCCTCCAAATCTACCCACCTTAACAGTATCACCAATTGCATCTCTTAGATGCATATGGTGGGACGCAAACTTGGGTCCTATTATATACATCTAATGGATTCAACTTATTTGTCCGAGGACGTTGGTTCAAGTCCTCGGTTTAAGTAGCATTGTCCATTTAGGTAATGACCACCATCGGCCATCCTAATGATATTGATGTCTTTTTGGTCTGCACTGAATGATATTTTATCAATTCCACATGCTAATAAAACAAGTCTTTTTCCTGTACTTATTAGTGACCAACAATGACAAATGCACACCGAAAACCCTACTCAGATTTGCATGCTTAGCCTCCCATATAGCCCACGGTCATAATATCAACCCTAAGAGTTGCATGACTCTCACCTGGGCTAGATCGAACTAATAGTAGTAAACCATATTAGATTGGCATTTCCCAAAGTCATAATATCAAACTCACCCTTTTTTTCTTTCTTAAATGGTACTCATACCCTTTGGTAGGGTAAGGACTGAATTCCTTCCTTACCATCAGTAAAAAAAAGAAAAAAAAAAGCCTTTTAATGCATACGAAGCGTCCAAATGAGTGCATTGCATTCATATTACAAAAACAAAAAATAATCATAAATGATACCAATAGACGTATTAATGTTTCAGCAAATGGGCTGCTGATATCATGTAAAAATATCAAGAAAAAATATATTAAAATATCAAGAACACCTTCCACATTCCATGAAACAAGTTCCGATACACCTTGATATATTGACACAATTTCAAGTAAAAGTTAGTCATTAAAAAGCAAATCAAGGAAACTTTTTATCATAAAACTTCGTACAATTTCACTCGAATAATTTTACCACAAAATCTAGTTATCAATGCTATCTCCGTGTCTCCCTTTTATGAAGTTCTCAAACTATCACAACCTCTCACCCACCAAAGTTATTCCTCAAATCACACTTAAAAACTATAAAAACTTTATTCCTTATTTCAGCGTCAGCCGCAATAAGTACTGAGCTAGGTATTGACCACCATCCTGATGATCTCGATTTCTCTAGTCCGCGTTGATTGGTATTTTTATCAACTCCATATGCTAATAAAACAAGTCTTTTTCCTATACTTCTTGGTGACCAACAATGACAAACGCACGCCAATAACCCTAACCAGATTTGCATGCTTAACCTCCCCAGGCATGCCTAAATCAAAGCACCAATAAAAATAATAATTATAATAATAATATTAGCATATGATTACAGGAAAAAGAAACAAAACAATGTGGGTAATATGTTCAAGGAAAATATTTGAATAAATAAGACGACGACATTTTAGTGACATAACAACAAAGAAAAACAATTTTTATGTATAAGGGATTTATTGTATTGTGAAAAATAACTTATGGTAAATTAGGGGGGGAAAAAGAATAACTTATGATAAGTAAATTATATTCTTACATTTTAAAAATAACTTATGATAAATTGGGGGAAAAAAAAGAATAACTTATGATAAGTAAATCTAATATTAACCCCAAGGTGTTGACCTAGTTGGAAAAGACTTGGACCCTGATACCTCATGAAGCATCAGGTCTCAGGATTGATTCGTGCTAGGTGTAAATAATTCCTTGGAGGGGGGTGTGCGAGAACCAACTAGGAAAAAAAAAAAAAAGTGAATCTAATATTATTACAAGTGTTACATAAATATGCAAAGACAACAATATAACATGTAACATACATACGCATGTGTAGATGTGTACATATACAAATATGCATATCCAAACAAATAATTAGGAAGTACACTCTCCTACTCTCATGCCCACTCCTTGTTAAGATCTTATATTTTTTTCTCTTTTTATAAGGTATAATTATAAAAGCTTCATATATCTTACTTCGATTATGTTTATATTTATATAAATTTTATAAAAACCTTTAATTTGGTATATTTTTAAAAAATTATGCTAAAAAAGGTTATGTCTATCATCCAAGGTTAAACAATTGAGTGACCAAGAAGTGGCCACCACAAGTACGAAATTATGAATTCATTTCCATATTATGAACAGATCCAAGATGTGTCAAACATAGGGGTGGCCACGGATCGGATCGGATCGGATTAGGCATCAAATCTAATCCGATCCGCTCACAACGGATTAGGGGATTTCCAATCCGCCACCAATCCGTTAGTTCACGGATCGAATCGGATCGGATCCGTGAATTCACGGATCGGATCGGATCCAATCCGCGGATTGAAAAATTCAATTTGTCACATTAGCCTCGCATGATTAATTAATGAGTTTGGGTTGAACAATTTAAAATTATTGTGTAAAAAAAAAAACACTCAGATATATTCATCCTGAATTATCACAAATAATATGTAACTTCTAAATAGTATTCGTTGAAAAAAAAAAAAAAAAGGAGCACCACATCTTCTTGAAATGAAGAACGAATAAAATTCAGTTGTGCAATTCATGACTTGATCAGCATCGGCCATGGCTAAAATAATCAAAGTCTGTGGGTGTATTTTCGCACATTTAAATCAAAATAAAGAGAGAGCAAAAACTTTGTGAACTCACTGGATACAGTGCATATCCAGACGATGAAAGTGCCTACGATGAACAAATGATGAAGGAGACAGCAGCAGCAGATCAGATTGTACGTTTGTAAAAGTCCTTCAAGGATTCTCCAGGCTTCAAGAAACAATACATGAAAAATTGCAAAGACAATCAATTCAAAGGAGATTTTTTTCTAATCCAGATTCCAGAACATATCTAAAAAATAAAAGGAGTACCTGAGGTGTAAACGTTCTCTGAGAATCCAGATCAGCCAAGACTTGCTCTGATCTGCTCTATCCTAGCCTGTTTTGATTCGGAGAAGGCAACGACAGTAGAAGCACAGAACTGAAAAGGAGCGGCCGTTCACTCTTTTCTTTAGCTAGGTTTAGGTTTTACTCCGTAATGTTTTATATCATTGTATCAGTGTGTAATATCCTAATATGTATAATATTTAATTAGTTACCAAAAAAAATAATAATAAAAAGCGATATATGGCACACGGATTGCCACAGAGTTCTGGATTGCCACATATCAGTATATATATATATATATCATAGAGTTCTGTATATATTATATCAGTGTATTATATATATATATATATATATTTTACGGATTACCCACGGATTGCCACGGATCGGATTCACGGATCGGATCGGATTTTTGACAGGCTAATCTGTGATCTGATCCATGAACTACGAATTCAAATTTTTAGAATCCGCCACCGATCCGTGGGTCTGGTAATCCGATCCGATCCGTACGGATCGGGTTCGCGGATTGGCGGATTTTTTGTCCACCCCTAGTCAAACATGATCTAGAACTATATAAGTGTCAATGTCCAACATAAACAATACTTAAAAGTGTCTTTGCTTTTCAAACCACTTTATCCTCCTTGGCTTTTCCCCCTTCTTTCAAACTATTCTTTTCTTCTTCTTCTTCTAACTTTGATTTGAAATCAATGGATGACAGAAGCAACCGATACAATGCTGTGAAAATGCTCCACACCAAAGATAATTTACCCTTAAATCCTCTCCAAGTGGAAAGAAAAACAAAGATAGGCACACAATTGATAAACTCTTATACCTCTTATGCACACAAAATTGAAATGCTAATAAAAAAAGTACGTAGTTGATCACGTTGTTATAACCTCTAGAAAAGCAGCATTTGAAAACTGTTGGCGCAATGCAATCCCGAGCTTCATCCAGATAATTTATTACATCATTCTCTCCAACACTTAAAAACAGAATATTAACATCAAAGCACATGATAGATGAATCCATCTCGTCTCACTAAGAGAGCCAACAAATGACCACTATTGAAAATACCATATAGATTTACACAACTAATGAAATCAATCATTAAGTCACTCCTAAAATATATAGTTAACCTCAATTACATCAGCAACTTGACCTTCGAGCATGTGTGATCAGCAAGTATATTCAAAACTTCTTTTGAAAGCTTTACCATTTGTTAGAAGGAGCTTGCTGTGCACACCAATATACTTGCTGATCACACATACTTGGAGGACAAGTTGCTGATGTAATTGCCATCCTCAATTTGAGCCACAATATTCAACAAATCTCTACCTTGGCAAAAATTCAAATGAGGCACTATATCTCTGCAAAACAAACTGTCTTCTCCATAAAACAAATTAATCAAGAATTTTAGTTAAGTTTGAATCATCCTCAAACTTAACCCTTGAACTCTCATTCTTCAACCCATGCATGTCTTGCGCAGCCACAAGCATACCTCCAGTATTTTTGTCAAACCTAAGCGCTTATCAAAAACATCCTCAGAAACTCTAAGTTTGACATCTCCTTCAGCAACCTTCTCCAACTACCCACTAACCACCGGTTGGTAATGAAAAGTCATCTTCTCACCCTTGTGGAGAATAGGACGTCCTTGACTTTTCCTCGCATCTCTGTTGTGACCAACTACTTGCCTCCCACACATCTTAATGGCA
>JAOTQH010259707.1:0-11327 GCA_025631255.1 Cornus kousa | reverse complement strand
ACCTTGTTTGCTGCAAAAGGTTGTTCATACATACTAGAAAGGGCTGCCATGAGAGACTTTATCGTCTTCTTGTTTTTGATGTTGAAGGGGACTGATTTTGACAACGTCAATCTGATGGTGCCAAGAGCCTTCCTATCAAGTAATTCCCATTCTACATCCTTTATATCCTCTGGCTTCTCTCCCAAAGGTTGATACAGATTTTTCTGAAGCAAGAGGTCTTCAATTTGCATCTTCCAGAAACTGAAGTTTCTGCCATCGAACTTCTCGATCATAGATGTGGATGTCTTATCTTCTGATGCCATTACTCCCACTTGAACGGACAGATCTGATCGAAAGACTTTCGGAATTCGTCAAATACCTTCTATGCCCTAGGTTCTCAACCAAAGGCTCAGATACCAGTTGTTGGAGTTGCACTGCACAATCAACTGGATTTGATACCAGTTGTTGTGGCAGAAATGCAAAATAAACAACACTATTCAAGGAATAAACAAGCAATCACGAAGAATAAAAAAAAATCACACACAAGAATACAAGATATACATGGTTCATATAAATCTTAGGGCTACGTCCATGGAGCACACTGAATAAATTCACTATGAAGAAGATGAAGAATTACAATGGAGAATTCTCTCTTAATCTCTCTCTATTGCTCTCTCTTGTATTGGCACAAATTTATCTCTAGTTTTCACACTCTCTAACATCTGATTAGAGTTGGTATTTATAGAGTCCCAAACTTGTACTACAAGAACTTGCCTTTTGTAGAATCCAAAACCAATAAGGAAGTTAAATTAGATCAGGAAACTAAATTTTCCTTAAACCAATAAGGAAGTTAAAGCAGATCAGGAAACTGAATTTTCCCTAAACCAATAAGGAAATTAAACCAGATCAGGAAAATGAATTTTCCTTAAAATTCAGTACTCTTGAAATTTCCAAATGATTAAATCTTCCTAAAATATAATTATCTAATTAGACTCCACAAAACCACAACACTTTAAATAGGAGAGAAATAGAAGAGAGAGTACTCTTACAGTAAATATCGCTATTTTTTTTTCGTCGCCTCCCAAATCGCTAGACATCTAGGGTTTCAAAGGAGAGAGAAAATATCGGGGCGAATGTTGCAAATGCCTTTTAAAGTTATTTCCTCCGCTACAGTGTTAGACACAACTTACTTCCTCCGTTATAGTGCTTTTATTGGGCTAACAGTATTGAAACAACAAAAAACACGATTTTGGTGTTTCACTTTTGGGCCTAAATTTAGTATTTGTTTAAAACAAAACAATAGCTACCAAACATGTTTTGGGCCTAAAATGAAACCCTACAACAAAAACACCTAAAGTAAAACAGATACCAAACAGGCCCTTAGATAGTTGAAAGTAAAAAAAAGTATTCCAACAAATTTACCATTTTTAAACTACAATTGCCTTTTTAATTTATTTATACTGTATTTAGGGTGCCAATATTTACTTATTTTTTTAACCAAATTCACTAAAAATGACATAAAACGGGATTGCATTTTTCTTTTTCCTGTCTAACAAACAAAGAAAACATAAAAAAAAAAACAGAAAACAAAACCAACCCACTAAGCACCATGGTCCAGAGTATCCAGATCAATAGCCTTCAGCACCTCGAATGGCCAAACATCCCAACTTACATCACTAGATTGAGAGGCCATTGCCAATTGACTGATACTGTGAGTAACCCGAATTGTTCTCCCTTGGCGTCTACCCAAGTCGAAATTGAGAATTTTGTTGCAACATGAATTGGATGTCTTCCATCAAAGGAAATGAGAGGGGGTCCTGAGGATGGGTAGAAATAATGGAAAAGCAATCACCTTCTATATCTACCTTATCATAACCCCATAGGATGAGCAACTTCAATCCTTCACGTAGAACCCAAGCCTCAGTGACCTTTGAACTAGCCATTTGAGAAGAAAAAATAGATACAAGTCGAATTGGATGACCGTTAGAATTTCTCACAATAAGACCACCACTAGCAACGTTTGAAAAAGATCTAAATGCTGCATCAAAATTGAGCTTTACTCGACCCTTAGTTGGAGGACCCAGTGAGAGGGAGAAGCCAACCGAGAAGGAGAAAACAAAGAAGGAAAACCTTGATCAAGAAAAGCCCAAAACTCATTAAAATTAAATAAAGCTCGATCCACAATATTCTTGGGATTCCATTTGATTCCATTGAAACAAAAGTCATTTCTTGCCTTCCAAATCTGCCAACACATAAATGAAAACAAACTGATAAGTTGGTCAAAAGAATCAGCTGTCTTCCACTGATTCGATAAATTGCACCAAACCGCCTGCCAAAAACTAGAAGCCTCATTACTAAAGTCCAGACACAATGGACTATATTTTTAAGCAGCTAAAGCAATAGGGCATTTACAAAACATATAAAGAGAAGATTCATCTTCTAGCCCACAAACTTTACAAATAGCTTCAGATACGACATGAATTTTTTTAAGATGCAGCATAACCATTAGGCGATCCATACAACTTTGCCAAATGAAAAATTGAATCTTTCTCTTAGTTTTTTTTTTTGTTTTTTTCCAAATTTCCTTCCATTTGGGGAGAAACTCTTGATTAATGCTACGACATGGATGACCTAACGAGCGAAAAGGTTGAAGATCAGAATCAATGACTGCTTTATAAGCACTGCGAACACTAAACATCCCATTGCTAGATAAGCCCCAAATTTTGACATCTTCACCACCGAATTCTCTAAGTGGAATTTGAAGGATAAGAGTTGGATCTCTCTTATTAAAAGTTCTGACAACTAAATCATGCTTCCATTGCTTGAGATCATGATTAATAAGATCCGCAACTGTAGAAATTGAAGAGGATCCAGGCTTAGGGGATGTCACAAAAAAATTATTCAGATCAGGAAGCTAGGGATCCGACCAACAATCAATTTTACTTCCATCCACCACTCTCCATTTCCATGATCTACTCACAAGAGCTTTAGCATCACAAATTCCTTTTCACACCCAAGAAGCTGACTTACGGCAATAAGAATTAAGAAAAGAACAAGACGGGATATACTTACTTTTTAGAAAAAGAAACAATAAAGAACCATCAGAACTACGCATTCTTCATGCCAATTTGGATAGTAATGCAAGATTAAATGCTTGTAAATCTTTAAAGCCCAAACCACTAATAGTTTTTGGAGTACAAAGCTTCGACCACCGACCCATTTGATGTGAGAACTCGATTTCGTTCCACTCCACCAAAAATTCATCATCTTTTTTGATATCGCTACACGTAAAAAAAGGAAGTTTAAAGCATGACATTCAATAATTGGGAAGCGAAGCCATAATAGACTTAAGAAGAACTTCCCTTCCTGCTTTTGAAAGCATCTCCCCCTTTACGTGTTTAATTTTTGAACTAATACGCTCTGAGAGAAAATTAAATGAAGCTAATTTGGAGCGGTCAAGAATCGATGGAAGACCCAAATAAGCATTTTTCCAACCATTTTCATCGATACCCAAAATGCCACTTAATTGAGATCTGAGTTGGGGAGAGACATTTGGATTAAAGAATGCCCCCGACTTATCATAATTGATTGATTGACCAGATAGAGCTTCATATTTGGTCAAAATGCTCTTAAGAGACCGAACTTGTTCATAGGTAGCATGGCAAAAAAGTAAAGCATCATCCGCTAAAAGGAGATGAGTAATGGAAGGAGATTCACGACTCACCTTGACCCCACTGATAAGATTTTTGTTAATGGCATGCTTGAGAAGCAAAGAAAGCCCTTCAGAGCAAAAAAGGAAGAGACAGGGAAAGAGGATCCCCTTGTCTCAACCCTCTAGAAGGAGTAAAAAGACCTCCTGTTTCACCATTTATTTTTATTGAGTAGGAAACTAAACTAATCCTGTTTTTCTTTTATCACTCTCTTTATTACCCTACTAAACTAATAGAAGGAGTAAAAGGACATCATGAGTTGAATCCACTGATCCGAAAATCCTCAGCATTTCATCATCTGCTTTAGGAATTCCAACTCTACACGATCATAAGCCTTGGCTATATCAAGCTTCAAAGCCACCAATCCTGTTTTTCTTTTTTTCCTTTTAATATAATGCATCAATTCTTGAGCAATAATGATATTATCATGATACGCCCCAGAACAAAGACACTTTGGTTGTGGCTTATCAGATCGAAGAGATACGGTTTCAATCTGTTTGCCAGTGCTTTCGAAAAAAATTTGTAAGAAATATTACATCATGAAATTGGACGAAAATGACAAATTTGTGTGGGAATCCTCATCTTTGGAATTAAAGAAATATTGGTTTGATTTAACTGTTTAAGAAGAAAGCCAGAATGTAAAAAATAATTGAAAGATCGAACCAAATCGCCTTTAAGGATGTCCCAATTAACGGGATTGCATTTTATCACTCGCTTTATTACCCTACTTTTTATTACCCCCTCTCTCTCATTCTTTTGTTTCTCTCTCTAAATAGTCGAATCAATTGGGTTGGATTCCGTCTATGGATTTCATATAAAGAAAAGTAGTGTGCAGCTGTACAATTGGTGAGTCGACTCAGTGGTTCAGATCTTGATTTCACTTCAACGAGTCCGTCTCGTCTTTCGCGGTAATTGAAGCCATCAAGTCCAAAGCTTTAATGAATTCTGCTCTTTTCGGTTTGTTTATCAAATTTTCATCTAGGGTTTTGATCGTCTAATTGTTATATAAGTAGACAAATTTTCTGTCTAATTGTCGTAGAAGCCCCTTAATTTTGGCGAATTGGTGATTATAATTCTATCGGTGGGAATTCGACGGAAGATGAATTTGATGGTTTGAAAGAATTTTCTATTTCTAGATAAAAATTCTCTCTTTTGATCGATGGGACCAGTGTAACGCTACCAAATATATATATATATATATATATATATTATTTGAGTGTAAATATTTATTTCTTTTGGTATTTTAGGGTTTTCATTTTATTTATATTCTACTTTTTAGAAACACAATAGATACTGTATTATCTATATATTTAAATATAGAATTGCTGGAATTCGGTTGATGATATTGTTTTTGTTGTCATCAAAATATCTTGTGTATGGGGATGATTTATTTACTTTGTTTTCTTGATACATTTAATTGTGCACAAATGTTGAAAGAAAAAAAAAAAAATTGTGCACAATGTTTTTTAATCATATATAACAGGTGTGCGCTAATAGTCCTATCAAGGACGTTATTGGAGAGAAATTTAAATTAAAGAGGAAATAATTCAAATGATTCAATGTAAAATGGATTATAAAATATACTGTTAAATGTGCTTTGCTATAAAAGTTTTCATCAGTAGTTGCTAAGGAAACTAACTCCTTGTAATAATCCGAGGGATTTATGGCTTCAAATAGAAGTTGAAAATGAACAGCAACAGCTGGCGGGGAAGGGGCTATTTGGTATTTTAATAGCAGCAACGGGTAGATTAGAAAAGTGTACCAATTTGCTTTTGACTCTGAGGCTGAATAAGTGGCCAATCTGTTGCCTAATTTAACTGGCCCAAAAAGAGTGCTTAACATTACTTTCTAAATGGCTGAAAATTTAGTCAAAGGAAATGTGGTGGGCAAAGCAAATAAACATGTAAAGGATTAGGTGGCAACGGATACATGATCTAAGCCATCAAATTTGATTTGCTTCATCCAACGGCTAAAGAAAAGTTGTCTTCTTTCTATCCTCTATATAATATATGAGATTAGGGTAAACAGATGGGTGTGAGCGGCGGCGAGCCATCACAATGAGCTCCACTGAACTTCATAGAAAAATATACTTAAAGAGCTTAAACAGAGAGACAAGAGCAAAAGAGGTTATCAGAGAGAGCTTTTGGGTATGTGCTTCATTGAGAATTTGAGATATCATGTGATGTTCATCTATTTAAGACCAAAACAGTGAACTCCATTGAAGACCCAAGAGTGAGCTCGATTGCAGACTAAACCGGAGCAACAATGAAGACCCATTTTGGCCGAAGCTCCGTGAAGATCAATAGGTGATACTTCATTGAAGAACCCATCTCCGGAGAACTACAATGAACAGATCCAAAATAATTGAAGTTGGATTAGTTGAGGGTAGAGGAGTGCACGAGTGGAAAGAGCTGTAAGGGCCACATCGAGGATAATAGCAGGGACGGGGATGAGTAAACATGGGTTGATATTGTAAGAAAAGATTCATGTAAATCCTAAAGTAGGTTTTTTTTTTATTCTGGAGTAGAATTAGTTGGGACAGAATTTATTGAGTTGAGTTGAGTTGAGTTGAGTTAAATACAATTGATAATACATGTATGCATTGTTGTAATGTGAATTATGTAATACAGTTTATACATTTGCAGTATGGTTTGATTAATCTTTGAGAAGGTGGTGTGATTGAATCATGGGTAGCAGTGAGATGGATAAATCTGGGAAAGAGGCTAAGGAGGCAAAAACACCTACTCCACAGGTATACTTATGTTTTTTTGAATTTATTTCAGTTCATGTCATGTATGGCTATATTGTTTTTGTAAGTATTCATGTCTTTTGCTATTCCTTGGTGGTTCAGGAGCTGTCTTCGTCTACAAGCACTGGCACAGTTAATCCAGATTGGACAGGTTTTCAGGTTCGGCAGTAAAAAAATATTGTTTTGGTCTTTTTGATTCAATCCCAAAAATTGTGTTCTGATAGTTATATACTGGCATGGATTGTTTTTGCACCAGGCATATTCTCCACTACCTCCACATGGGTTCTTAGCATCGAGCCCTCAAGCTCATCCCTACATGTGGGGAGTTCAGGTATACATGTTGCATTAGTTTTATTTATTTTTTGAGTAGGATTAGTATGATTCCTAACAGAATATGATGTTTGAGAAGCTCTTTTTCTTGAGTAATAGCCCACCTGAGAGATTTTACTCCTCTGTTGTGTAGAATGGGTGTCTCAAGACTAGTTGATCTGCTTCACATATTAAATTCTTCCAAATATGTTACATGTCTTTAGCATTTCACAAAATGTGTTGAATTATCCTTGGCTTGGTTGAGTGTTAAAAAGCCTGAGCTGTGCTCAAATAGCCTGTTAAAGCTTGTTTATGAGACTATCCGAGCTTGTTACTTTAGTCCAACATATATATATATATATATAAATCGGTTGTTTGTCAAAATTCAAAACTCTCGCTTCCCAAGTGATAATAATTGTTGTAGAGTATTTGTTTTGCACACTTTGAGAGGTTATGTTATTCTAATCAGCCACCATATGAGGTTGTTATTCTAATCAGTCACCATGTGACAACTGCCATAACTTTTTTTATGAGTCTTAATATCCAAGCTTGGTGTATAGAAGTTCTGTGTCATAGGAAATTGAGCCTAGAAATTGAAATTTTCATTAAAATGGTAATCACATAAAATATATTAATATTGAAAAAAAAAAAAAAAAAAAAAAAAAAAACCGACAAGAAAAAAAAAGTAAAACAATAAGAGGGAGAAAAGAATATATGAAAAATTGATTCATTATTGGTAAAACTACATTAAAGTATTATTTAGGTCTAAAATGCCCTCCAAAATTTTTTTTCCAAAACACCTCATTATCATTCCTAAATCAAATAATTCTGTCACTCAAAAATTTTCAATGGTTGATAGAGCATTCACGAATTTTTTTTATTTATTTTTATTTGTTTTGGACAAGAATCACTCACACACCAAAATTGAAGAATTTGGTATGAGATAACTGTTTTAGTGGATACCATCATTATTTGGTGCCTTGGACTAGTATTATTACTATTTGGGTGCATTGACTATTTACTGTTATAAGATACTAAATTTTATTTTATTCGATTGCATAGTTTCTCTTCAATTTCGGCATGTGAGGCTCCAACTGCTTATACCTGCTTAATTAAAGGCAACCACCATTATTATTTTAGATAAAACTTGTTTCTTTGTTTCAAAATTTAATTGCTCACTGCAAAGAAACCTATATATTATAATATTATTAGTTTCCCAATCATCATATGTTGTGGATGTTTGAGGTGGAGGAGCTTGTGTAATAAACTTCAGCTTTTGTGGGGCGCCTAAATATGTCTTCACTGCTTAAGCCCAAAGTAAGTAATTTGAATTACTCAATTTCATAGTTGTAATTTGCTGCCCAACATGATCAACATGTGTTGCTGCTGGAAGAAACAGTTGAGTAATCCAACTCCATGTCTCGAATGTATCTGTAAACTGAGAGAAGGAAAAAAAAAAACTTATTTGGCCCAAGTTGAAGCCGCTGCAGAATCTGTCCCGAGAGGAACAGAAGAAAAATTAAAAGAAACTGCTGGATCAGGGAAAAAGAGTCGGATCTGGGCTGTATCTGAAAACGGGTCGGATCTGGGCCGGACCTGAAAATGTATCGGATCGGTACCGAATCTGAAAACGGGCCGGATCCGGGTCAAATCTGAAAACGGGTTTAAGTGAACCTGGATTGGGATACCCTTGCGCCTGCAACCAAACACTACCCTTCTCCTTCTCAATCAATGCCGATGAAAGCTATAACCTGCTGTCATCAACAATGAGATCCTCACCTCCATAAGGCGAAGCCCCAACCACAAATCTCGGCTGCAGCAAGGAACCACACTCATGATAGCCACCGGCGAAGAAGTCCAATAGAGGCAGGATCGATGACGAAAAGCGATCCCTTCAAGAGCTAGTACACACCCTAGCACCGCGGTAGCAGCATCAATAGTCGGATCTTGCTCTTACCATGTCAATTTTATAGATTCGAGAGAGAGAGAGAGAAGATGGTTGAGAGAGAGAGAGAGATCTGATGAAAGAGGTGCAGCACTCTCTTTTCTTCATTTTCATATATTTTTCCCTTACACATAACGCGATATATATATACAATACAAGAAAGGCCTATTTACACAATAGCCACAAACCTTATGTCTAATTACAATATGATCCCAACATAAATACCTATTTACATATAACTATTCTAACACTGTATATATCCAATTTTCTTTTCTCTAAGGTGGTTTTATATATATATATATATTTATTTGGGGTAAGAGAGTTGAAATTATGTATTCAAGGTGGATTTTATCAAATTGAACACTGTGGAAAGACTTAAAAACCCATACACACAAACTGTTCCACAGATTCAAAATTACTTAAATTGGTGGCTATATAGTATGTCTCTAAATACATATGGCCTTCATATACCATGAGAATTTAGAGGCAACACCACAATAAACCTATTCGATTCACGCACAAACTTCTTTACTACGGCTATAGGAAAGGAGAACCTGCATTGCGAATATAGAATCTCCTTCACTATTGTGAATGGAGAAGAAGATCCGGAATCCAATTTGGAAGGCTTTTTAGATTTAAAACATGTTGTCCCTGAGATCAGGATGCACCTTATAACGGCTCTATACAAAGAATTTTAGGTGAGTAATTTATTAAAATGTCACAATGTTGCATACAAAAAAATAAAAAAATGGCTGTCATAGCTTGTCACTAAAAATAGCCAGCTAAAGCTATTAGGGGATATTGAAGGAAGAGATGGGATAGGATGATAGCAATTCATTAGTCGACAGAGAAAGGATGCAAGCATTAGGGGTCATAAGGTGGCTTTTCAGTTTTTGCTGAATGAAACTTAAGAATAGTGGTCTCATTGACTTTGAAATCACTTCAGTTTTTAGTTTGTGTTTGAAAATTAAAGTTTCTAAAGAATGGAGTTTTCAGCTTCAAGCAGTTTCCAGTTTGTATCACAAGAAATTGGGAGATGGGTGCACATACCTATTGCCAACACCACCCATGCCCACAAACTTTCTTCTATACGGTTCAACAGCCTCAACCTGATATAACAAACTAAAAATCATCAGATTTGTTAAAAATGTATGATTAGAAAATGAGATACAACCTTAAAGAATATGAAAACAAAGTAATTTGCTATAAAGAACTGAAAATTTTGCCTTAAATCGGAGAGGTTGATGGAAGAAGAAGGAATACTCACATAGAGAGAGAACTAAACTGAGCTGAACTGAACATACATCTGCGGTCGGTTGTTAGTGGCCGCAAGGGACAGAAGAAGCTATGACTGTGACTTGTGGATGAGGGTCTTGGCTAACGGCTGAAATCAAAGACTGAAGAGAGTTTTGGCTCTTTAGAGGGGGCACGGTGTCTGTGTGTGTGTATATATGTATGTAGTGTGTGTGAGATATAAGGTTAGGGTATAGTGTGTGTGTGTATATATATATGGTGGGAGTGGGGTAAAGCTACTGCCCAAAACATGTTTTGATGTGACGAGAAAGACTGTTGGAGTGGGAGAGAGGATATGAGTGGTCAGATGATAAAAAGATTTGATTTGACCATACTAGGCCAAAATCACAAAATTACAAAAAGTTTAAATCAAGAGCACTTCAGCACACTGCTGTAGTAAAAAAAAAAAAAAGTTGGTCGTTGGATCTGGACACGTGTAAGCTAGTGACGGTTCATATCTTCAGGATACTGTCTTTGTTTAAATGAATCCCCTCACCTTATCTATATATATATTCCTGTGCGAACCAAACTTGGTCATAGGTGGTTGGACCAATCAAATGTTAAAGTTTGAGAGTCACCTTTTTAATCAAATCGACTAGTTCATGAATGTGTTTAATGGTATCGATTCTTTAAAAAAAGAATTACGAACCGAACGATACGTCATGTATTGGGCTACCTTGTTATATAAATATGTACTATATGAAAACTTGTGAGTAGGGCTATGGGCAGACCTGAACAAACTAGCATTAAATGTCAGAGCATAATCTTGCTAAAGAAAATTTGTAGTAGACCCTTAAAATGTTTGTAGTATGAAATAAGTAGCCATTGTAGGATGAGTGGAGTCTAATGAATGAGATTAGCAGAAAAAGTACGAAATTTTATAAAGTAATTAAATTTATCTTTTTCATCAAAATGGACGATGGGTTCCCATGAATAAAAGTTGGTCTATTTGGTTGTCAGAACTAAGCTGTGTGCTGTAAATACCAATATGCCCTTAAGTGAATGAATGAACAGAGATTCATATTTGTTCTCTGCTTCTATCATGTACTCCTTCCGTCCCTTTTTTATTGTCTGCCTCGTATACTGTGACATAAAGTCATACACATATAATATATATATCTTATATGTGTATGACTCCATGTATTATGTATATGTGAGTCACATTATACGAGGCGGACAATTAAAAAGAGACGAAGGTAGTATTAAGTGAAGGGCAACACGTGAAAATCAGATTCGTATGTATGTCTATAGACATTAGACTGACTATCTAGGAAGCACGGACACTCCAAAATGGGTGAAGAATCCGTGTCCGACACGTGTCGGACACGGACACGCGTCGGAC
>JAOTQH010259697.1:0-11328 GCA_025631255.1 Cornus kousa | reverse complement strand
CAAAGGCTCCTGTCTATGTCTCGAAGAGACATGATGCCCCTCACCCCCATCCTAATTGTTGAAATTTTTGATGCTTGGGGGATCGACTTCTTGGGACCATTTCCATCTTCTTATGGCTATGAGTATATCCTTGTAGCGGTGGATTATATTTCCAAATGGGTTGAAGCCAAGGCTACCAAAACCAATGATCACAATGTTGTGGTCAAGTTCATTTAATCAAATATTTTTAGTCATTCTGGTACGTCCCGAGCACTCATCAGTGACGGTGGATCTCATTTTTGAAATCGCTATCTCAAATCCATCCTTCTTAAATACTCCGTCATTCATAAGGTTGCCACACCCCTCAAACGAGTGGTCAAGTGGAAGTATCTAATCGGGAGATTAAGCATATCCTGGAAAAAACGGTTCGACCGGACCACAAATATTGGTCATTAAGACTAAACGATGCGCTTTGGGCTTACCGGATAGCATACAAGACACCCATTAGCATGTCGCCATATCGACTTGTCTTTGGCAAAGCTTGTCATCTCCCAGTTAAGTTATAGCACCGTGCTTATTGAGCCATAAAAAGACTCAGCTTTGACCTCAAACAAGCCGGCTCTACTCGTACATTGCAGCTCAATGAGCTTAGGAAATTTGATATGATGCGTATGAAAGTGCCAAAATCTATAAGGCAAAGACTAAAGCATTTCATGACAAGCATATTGTCAACAAGTCATTTGCCCCTGGACAAAAATTTTGGCTTTTTAATTCTAGATTGAGACTCTTTCCTGGTAAACTCCGTTCGCGGTGGGATGGTCCATATATCATCATTTTTGTCTTTCCTCATGGTGTAATCGAACTCCAAGATCCTCCTGATGGATCGCTCTTTAAGGTTAATGGCCAACGGCTTAAGCTTTATGTTAACGGCATAGTCTCTATCCGAAAAGTAGAGAAAGTCTTATTAACGGACCCAATTTACGAGGACTAATGCAAAATCATGGTTCTTATAGCTATCGACCTTAAATTTAGCACTCATGGGAAGCAATTCTTTAAATTTCCAAGCTTCCCTCTTTCAAGTTGCCTTGGCCAAGAATTTTTAAGAATTTAGCTACGTCTAACCAAAATGTGAACCCTTGCGAAATTGATTCGAATTGTGTTCCAAAAGTCACATTCGGTTTTCTTAATCATTCCAAGGCCGCGGTACCATTTCCAGAATTTTTCAAGGTCCATTTGGCAATTTTTTTCGACTAATCCAAACATCATGGGAAATTTGGGCCTCAACAATAGCGCTTCTTGCAAATGAACTCCAAATCCCGTTCCGATAGTTTTACGAGGTGTCCTGGGTCCATAAGAGCTTAAGTTCTTATTGGCAATTTCTTGGACCTCGGTACCGATCCCGTTTGGCTAAGAATAAAAATCCAACATTTAGGGGATTAAAATTTTTTCTAAGGCACGAACGAGCGCTCATCCCATCATTTACGAGTGCTCGTAGCTCCAAAGAGGGGCACTGCCTCAATTTCTAACGCTCAACTCATCAGCTACAAGTGCTCGCAACTCCACCAAACCTCACTTCCCCATTTACGAGCGCTCGTCCAGGCAGACGAGCGCTCGTCCTGTTTCGTTCATTTCTTAAAATGACTCTCTCTCTTACTTATTCATATTCCCACATTCACTCCCCTTCCCCCATGACCCCTCCATACATGCACTATCCCCTACAGTCTCCAACACTTCCTCTTCCCCATTCATGACTCCTCTCCCTTAAATACCCAAGTAATTGGACCCTTCCTCCTCATTATCTTATAATTCCCTGCACTCCTCTTGATTTTCCCATCTCAGGTATGCTCTTCTCTCTTTTCTGTAATCTTCATATTGAGGAGTGTGGGACTGGATTTTTGGAGGCTCGTTTGTGTTGTTGGTGTTGGTATTTGACTCGAGTTCATTCTAGCATAAAATATTCGGGGTTTCACCTCCATTGATATCCCTTTTACCTTTCCCCTTTCTTTGTGCATGCTAGGTGTTCGCTGAAATTCCCCATCCACTTTTCCATCTCTAAATGACTCGTGGGGAATCATCTCGCCGTCCGCGACATTCTGAGGATGCCCCTGCTATTGTTCAAAAGCAGCCAAGGGCTCCTTGGCTCACCAAAAAGCTCAACTATGAGCTCCTTTTCTAACTTGAGGATGTCTTTGCCACTCACCCAACGTTCTCTTAGGCGGTCACTGAATTAACCATCCGATGTCTCCAGGGCATCAACAAACCCTTAGCCAAGGTTGCCTACCCTCTCATGGTCCGGTTGTTTTTATCAAAACCTTATTTGCCCAGAAGAGCCGGCCAACACTCTCACTACCTCCATTGATGTGTGATGACCCTAGTTTTTAGGCCAATGTGTCCTGTAATGAACCAAAGATTGACCCGAACAAGTTTGGCACTAACAGGGGTCAGAAATCCCAAAACTGGAGAAAAACGATCAGAAGAAAATTCCAAGAATACATGACTCGATGAAATGTCACAATGAATCCCGTACAAGGATCCAGGCTCAAAACAAGATATTTTTGCAATAACTCTTGTTAATTGTACAATGGCCCCTTCAAAAGTGAAAACTGTACCAATGACCCAGAATAAAAATATCTTTCAAAAATAATTTTTTTAAAACTCTGAAATAAAATATCTTCAAAAGATATTTATGAAAAACATCCCAAGAAAAGAAAAAGTTTCCAAGAACTGTGCATCTATGCCCCTATGGACACCGGAAGCGACCAGAGTACTTTCTTGCAAAAGTAAAGATACGTATTTCGTGGAAGCCACTCAAGATGAAGGTACGTGAAGTCAAAAACCAACTCCATGCACGAAAAGTGAGATTGTGCCAAAAAGTGACAAACGGGGAAAAAGACGAAAAAGTAAATAGTGTCCGAAAAGCAAAAATGTGGAAATGACTCGGTTCTCAAAGGAAGTTGTCAATTCAAATGAAAGAGTCTTAGAAACCATTTCTGAGCACTCGAGACGACACTAAGTGACGAGAAACAGAACTCGGAAAGGAAAATTAAACGAAAAAAATTTATTCATAAAATTTGAGAAAAATGAAAGGAAGGTAAATGACCGGATCATTATAGTTGGGCTTGGAAGAGATCGGACAACTTTGAATTTTTTCAGTTTGTCTCTTGTAATAAATAGTTAATTCAAGATCTACATATAGAGAGATGGGACAACTTTGTGTATAATTTTAATATTGGTTGGATTGTTAATTATAGACAATTTGTATATTCAATCATGAAATGAATTTGAATTGGTAAATGAATTATACACACGATCAGTATTGTAAATGCTTTTAATTTAACTGTATGAAATGGATTATTAATGATATGCAAGTTTTATAAAGCTCAAATAGAATGATTTTTAATGGAATGGTATAAAATGATTTTTCATGGAATATTCAAAGGTTTTATATAGGAATGATATCAATTTAAATAGAATTACATGTTTCCATATTGTCAATGAATGTCATACACAATTTATATTGTCACTAATTTTTTGTTACAGTTTGACTCTGTCAAACATGTTTTATTTTTATATTTCTTAAAATGAAATACCTTACCAAATATGTTCTACCATATTTCTGTTCTAAATTTTTCACCGCAAATTTTCTTCGCCAAACATATTTTTTTCTTATCTCAGAACAAAATATTAGGGGTGGGTATTCGTGTTGGCCTGTCGTGTTCGTGTCGACACGATTACGACACGGACACGATTAGGGTTGACACGAACACGACACAATTATTAATCGTGTCTAAAAACCTTGACATGAACACGATATGATTATTATACGTGTAACACGACATGATACGCATAGCCTGTTTAATAAATGAGTCGAGACTTGACATAACACGAAAAGACACATTAAGTCATTTTGACACGAATACGACATATTTATTCTACACGTTTTGCTAAATGGGTCATTTTTGGCACGAACACGACACGTTTAGTTAATCGGGTAAATCGTGTCATAATTGTGTTTATAGGGTCAGACACGAACACTACATGTTTAGTTAGCGGGTCAATTCGTGTCGACACGATTATGACACGAACATGATTAGCCCAAACCTAAACCTGCTTATCTCGTGTTGTGTTTGTGTCGTGTTAGCGTGTCATGTCAAATATTGTCACCCTTACAAAACATGACAAAACACTTTTTCTGTTTTAGACTAAAACAAAACAATACAAAACATAACGTATACCAAACGGACCCTTAGCTCTTTCCACTCCCTGAATGGAAAATAGTATAAACCATTTTAGTGTTTTCACAATAGTCCCACAATGGATATGAGAATGGGCCAATTCCATTTCAAGTAATAGCAAAAAAAGAAATCCATTCACGTGCTGCCATTGACAGTTTCGTAACCCACATAAATTTTACAATTTACAGCCATGAGTCGGCCTACACTTGAAGAGACCAATTTCCTCTCCTTCTAAGCCGACTTCTACAAGGAAATTCGGCATCTTCCTGGTTGCTTACAGAAACTACAAATCCATACCCATGTTTCTATATCTATATATATATATAATATATACATTCACATAATATCCCTTTTATGACCCAAATCATAGAATGAAGAATAATAAAAAAAAAAATAGAACTAATTTAACATTCTTGAAAGTAAAAAAAAAAAAAAAATTCACAAATTACACAACTATACCCATGCTTGTATATATATACATACATACATATACTAGCTTAAGCATCCCTCTTACAACCCATTCTTAGCATGAAGATAATCAATCTAACCTGGAATTAATTCTCTAAAGTCGTTCTATGGATAAAATCGAACACGGAAACAAAGAGGATAAGTAGAACAAAGACTTGCCTTAGAGTTTCGGGTCAAAAATCCTTAATTTGAAATTAATTCTCTAAAGTAGTTTTATGGATGAAATCGAACACGAAAACAAAGAGGATAAGTAGAATAAAGACTTGCCTTAGAGTTTCGGGTCAAAAATCCTTAGCCTTTCTTCTCTGATTTCCCCTTGACGCTGGCAGCTTTTGGGTCACCATCGTCCACCTTTGCGTTCTGAATATCGCCTACAACAACTGACCTTATCACTCTCCTCCTTCCTTCTTTTTTTTTTTTCTTTTCTCTCTCTCTCTCTCTTTTCTTCTCTCTTATCACCGCCCTCTTTGTACTTTTTTTTCTCTTCAATTTCGTGCCTCCCTTTTCTAAACCCACTTACAAACTACTTATATAAATAATATGATAACCTAATGCTAATATAATACAACCAACAGACCTAATAATCTAAACCACCAATCCTATGATAAGTCTAACATTGAAAATTGACAATGTAATACTATAATCATTTAATAATACAATCAAATGTTAACTTATAATAATAATAATAAAAAATTAACATTATAATATAAGTAAAATTAAATACTAATAATACAACTATCAGGTACGTAAATATATATATATATATATATTTGTATACATATATCCATAAATACATATAAATATACACATTAATATAGTATATGTATATATATTTATATATATTTGCCCTATCATACTAATATCAGCTACCACTATGGGTTAAAACATCAACTCGTCTAAGCTTCTTCCTTATGACCCAACACCATTTAGTTGGCCCACACTATAAGCCCAAAACCTCCTTTAATAATTTTAAAAAATAAAATTAAAATAAAGTAATTAATTTAAAAATCTAAACATTTATCTAAACAAAAACAAATAAACATATAATTAAATAACTACAACTCAATGACAATTAATCACACATTACATAAATAACAGTTAAATAACAAATAATTCGCATAGCCACGTAGTTAATAAAATAGTAATAAATAAATAATAGTTCACATAACTACGTAGATAATTAAAATGAAATAAAATAAATAAATAAAACCTTAGAAAATTTAGGGGTATTACAGATAAGGTTGCATCGGCCGCCAGTTCCTTTCTGTGACCTGAAAATAGTAATATAAGGGGTGAGCATAACATCTCAGTAGGAGGTGCCTAAGATACACCTCTTGATGACCCCGTGAATCCAAACAAAGTATAGAATACAAGGAGACGAGATCATACCAATTCGGGGAAAAATATAGCAACAACAACAATAATAACCAAACCATAGTTAAACCATGCCATGCTAATGGAATGTAATGATATGCCAATGTCGCTTCCCATTTTCAAAATATTTCTGTTTTGCCATTCCAAACTGTTAATACAATCCCGCCTATAGAAGCTTTATGGCGCCATGAGAGAAGGATTAGCTAACTATCCCTGACCATAAGGTAACTCCAGGGCGTCATTTGGGGCCTAGTTGACTCAACCACGCTTGGGTCTCTCCCTCCTCTAGGTCATATTAACGCCACAGATAACTAGGCAGCTCATATGTACCCGGGTTTTTGCAAATCACTTTTCAAATCTTTTCCCCAAAACAAATTTCATTTCTTTTCAAATCATTTTACCCATTTCTTGCCCAATGCCATGCATGAGTGCATCATGCCTTCCAATGCCATGTCAATATCAAATTCCATACATTTCATATACATCATGTATGCATACTTGAAAGAAAACCAACGCTTAATTTGCACAATTTCGACTTCAAATTTTCATAGCAAATAATTATATAAAGCACTTACTAATTTAGTACTAAGCATGTTTCTTCACAAAATTCAAATAAGCATATATATATATCATTACATTTACCCTAGGAAATACAACTATCACATTTTATGTAAACAACCATAATTACCATAAAACAAGATATACAAATTTAGCATGCCTTTGACAAATTCTTCAAGGGTAATTCACAAAAATCAAAGATAATGGGCCTTAGAAACCCCTACCTTAAATTAAAGAAAAAGCCCCAAAATTAGCTCCAAAACTAAAATCCCAAGGTATTCCAAATTGGACTTTGCTCCGATCAAAACGAAGCTCTCGTTGCGCTTGTTGACTTTGCCTTTAGTAGCAAAGTCAAATTCTCAATGGTAGGGTGCAGATCTAAGCTTGAAATAGTAAAGGAAAAAGAAAAAGAAATTATTTATGTAAAGAGAGGAAAATGGCACAGAAGATGAGAAAATGAAATGATCAGGCTAATGACCTTATGGTCACTTTAGTCATCAGTGGGCCCCAGCCAAATAAAAATATCTTTTGTCACACATACACACATATGCACTAAACACATTACAACCATTTAGCTACATAAACATGCATCAAATAAATATGTATGAAATGTAATGACCCAAAAAAAAAATCTCCGTGCACAACAATATCGGTTGCGGGTCCTACCTAAGACCTCCGACCCGAAAGACTAAAAAATGTCAAAATGGTTAACAATGCATTTCTAAGAGTCCTAAACTCAAAGAAATGCTCCAACCAACTCTTGGAACCCACCCGACACGCAAAACGAGAAGATAAATAAAATAATCTCAAAAAATCCCAGAAAATGAAAAATAGAAAAAATGAGAAATATTACACTCACCAAGTCCATTGGTTTTCTCTCTCACTAAAAATCTATCTAACTTTGGTAAGCCAAACCCCCCTGTTTCTTCTATTTGTTTCTGGTTTATTCCTTTCTCTCTATCATATATTAGTCTTTTGGTTCCTCGATTCTTCTCATCTTCTCTCTTTGATTTGATTAGGGTTTATATGTGAAATCCAAGAGAAAATCATAATTAAAGAGAGAGGGAACCGACAAGATGGGGAATTTTAATGCTTTGTTTTTATGGAATCCACGGCCATGATTGTGCTCGACGGCATGGCGTGATCGAAAATCAGTACTGAAATATGAGGAGGCTGGTGACAGACTGAACTTTGAGTGAGGAGTAAAGCGGTGACAAGGAGGAACTGCACAGCGATGCAAGAAGGAAAGGCAGTTCCGACATCAAAATGGCATAACTGAACCGTGGTGAGAACGAACGGCAGCGACGGGCTATTCCGGCGGGCAGCAAGTCTGAACTTACCTACGTCTAGCGAGTCTGAACAACGGCTGTATTGACTACTCTAGCGATAAACAGGGATTACTCAACTTTGGTGATGGCCAACGATTACTCAACCTCGGCAACGACGGTCAGAGAGAATGTCCTTAGCGATTGTAATGGACCAGGCGAGGACGAAGGAAGCTCCGATGACTTTGAACGGCGGCGAGGCTGTGATTGGATGATCTAATTTTGGCGACCTTCACAGTTGTTGACAACAGATAGGTGAAACCCAGATCTAATTTCACCATCATCTTTTCATTCATCTCATCATAGCAGTTTTATCCCGAATTTGGCTTAGCCTAATAGTTTGTTGTTGTTGTTGTTATTGTTGTTTTTTTTTTTGTTTTTTTTGTTTTGTTTTTTTTGCAGTTGGTCTTTTAGAAAGATAAAGTAATAGGGATGGTGTGTGATGCCAAGTCTGATTTAAAGGAATTTTTGGTGATTTGGGTCAGAAGATGTATCACGGTTTTTTTATTTTTATTTCTATTTTTTATTACTCAAAGCTGTGTCTCTATTTCTTTGCAGTTGATGGTAGCTGATAAGGAAATTTGATAAAAGTTGAACAGACGTGTCATGGATAAGGTGATAAAGTCATGAGGTGATCAATTCAGTTAGCATCATAAATTCAAAAAGTTGTTTTGATCTGATAACGAGAAATTCAAATTCTTCGCAAAATTGAAAATTGCAACAAACTCCAAGCTGAAGTGGCTATAAAAATAGATGCCCACCAACCAATAAGGTATGAGCAATACATATACTTCATTGACTGCTTAAATTATTTCTCCGTTCACTGAATTTACCATCAGAATTTATTTGGCAGGCACCACATTGGCAGGGGCGGAGTGAGGGGTGGGCCAGCAGGGGCTTGGCTCCCCCAATTTTTTATTTTTTATTTTTTTATTTTTTTATTTTTTAGTATACACATAAAATTAAAAAATAAAAATAAAATTACTACACTTGGCCCCCCCACAGTCCCACCCCCAAAACTTTCAGCCCACACTCAAAATTTCCTTTCCCCTCTGTCCGCATCTCCGCCCTTGCGACCTTGCCTCTTGCCCTAACCCTAACCGGCTAACCCTCTATAGGCTCTATTCTTCACACACCACACAATTTACATAAACTATTTACATCACCTTCGGGCATCGGTGGTCGGCTAATAACTGAAGAGAGACAAGAAACTTCATTGTTCTTGTTGCATGTTCTAGAGAGAGAGAGATAGAGAGAGAGTAGTGGGTTAAGATCTTTTTCTTTTTTTGAATCTGTTTGAAGAATGGGTAGGAAACCCAAAACCACAAAGGTCATTGAAGGAATTGCTGATACCATGGTATATTTTATTATTTTAACTCTCTCTCTTGTTTGATGATCTATTTTATTTTATTGAAAAGATTTGATTTTTTATTTTCAATCTTTGAGTATTTACGTGCTTATCAGCTTATATATATGTTATGGTGAGACTGGGGTGTTTGGCGATTAGGGTTTTTAGTTAAAGAACGGAAAGTGTTTTTTTTTTTTTTTTTCCTTTTCCAACGCCACAACTGAATCATATATTAATCGGAAACCAAACGATATAACAGGAATGATTAAAGATTTTCTAAAAGTTAAAGTAGACAATGATTGAGTGATTGGTCCAATTTTTGAGATTAGTCCACTGTCCATAAAAGTTAAAGACTTAAAGTTTTTTTTTATTAGCAAAAAGTGCTTGACTTTTTACATCTATATCTCAATAAAAAAAATAAAAGATTTGTGGCTAATTTGTTCACTTCTATATCTCAATGGTACTGATGTTTATAACTTTTTACATTTCAGGAGTAGAACTGCATAATATTCAGAGGGAAACTATCACGGAGGCTCTGAAATTCTTAATTGGTACACATTTTTTTCTTCTAAAACTTATCTTTTCCTATTTTTTCTAAAAGTCACTTGAAATTAGTCATGTAAGTGTTACTATTATACTATATATACAAATTCTAAGCTCACTTCACATGCGCACAATTTATTATTTAGACATTTCACAGGCGCACAATTTATTTTTTAGACATTGCACAGACGCACAATTATGGGTGATAACTTTTATTAAATTAGTTGTTTTATATGCAATGAGGGTGCAATATTATTTTTACTCAATTATGCTTATTAGGAATTTAGGATCGGTGGTTTAAATTACAATGTAAAACCCTAGGTATTAAAAGTTTATATTTGAATTACCCTCTTTAGGTACACTATTATACGATGGTGAAGCCAAAAAGAACTATTGACAGTTTTTTTCAAAAAAATGATGTGCCTTCTGCGGCTTCTGCCTCTAATGTTGATGTTTCGGTTCATGATAACCAGCGTCCTCCAAAATCTCTAAGAGTTGAACATACAAAAGTTGATCCTACCTTTTTAGAACGTGATCCAGGATTACGTCGTCAAATATGGGATTATCCTGTTGATGAACGTGATGAAGTTCGACGAGCTTATATCAAAGCGAAACCATACCAAATTGTGCTTTCAGTATATCCGCTTTCTGGATCGGAAAAGCATCGTCGTCGATTTCAATCATCTTGGTTTAAATTATTTCCTACCTGGTTAGAGTATTCTCCTTCAAAGGATGCTGCATATTGCTTACCTTGCTTTCTTTTTGGAGCGAAACCAACGGGGCGTCCCGGAACCAATGCATTTACTAGTGAAGGATTTCGAAGTTGGAAGAAAGTTAATGATGGCAATAGGTGTGCTTTCTTAAATCATGTGGGAGGAAGTCCATGTTCTGCTCATAGCATTGCTGAGAGAGCATGTAAGGACTTAATGAATCAACCTTGTCATATTGATACAGTGATGGCTAGACAAACTTCCGAACAAGTTTCAAATAATCGATTGAGATTGAAGGTCACAATTGATGCGGTCCGATGGCTTACTTATCAAGCTTGTGCTTTTAGAGGGCATGATGAATCTCTTCAATCAAGTAATCGAGGCAATTTCATTGAAATGGTAAAGGCTTTTGCGTCATATAATGATGATGTCGCTAGAATTGTTCTTGAAAATGCTCCAAAAAATGCCAAGTATACCTCGCCACAAATTCAAAAGGAGATTTTGCATATTCTTTCTACAAAAGTGAGAAATAAGATTCGTGAAGATATCGGCGATGCCAAGTTTTGTATTCTTGTTGATGAAGCTCGTGATGAATCTAAAAGAGAGCAAATGGCTCTCGTTTTAAGATATGTTGATAATGATGGTTTTTTACAAGAACGTTTCTTTGATCTTGTGCATGTCAAAGATACAACTTCATTGAATTTAAAAAAGGATCTTTGTGCGGTTCTTTCTCACTATAATCTTGATGTTCACAATCTCCGAGGTCAAGGTTATGATGGTGCTAGCAA
>JAOTQH010259688.1:0-11330 GCA_025631255.1 Cornus kousa | reverse complement strand
TCTTTAACTGAGTTTTCAGAAACTGTCAACCAACCAGATTTTTTACAGTTTTCGGTTTTCAGTTCCCAGAAAACAGAAAAATGAACCAAGTATTTATTGTTACCTTATCCTGTTAAGCATGTAATCAGATATCATTTGTGGTTATAAAAATACAAGCCAGGAAAGAGAGAAGCTTTAGGAAAGTAGGCTGCATGGTTATGTAAAGTGTAACAAAGCAGAGAACACAAATTAGGGATGAAGTTTAACGTGTGGGCTTGAGAGCAACATACTGATGACATGAAACAGCGGATACATTAGAGAGAGGACCATCTGGGAGCTGTAACTTGTGGAACTGTGAGAAACCACCTCCAACTCCAGTATGAGCTATTTATCAAAATACTAAACACAAAGCCTTTAGCTCAAGTAGTATCTCCTCATCCTTCCATACGGGAGGTTGAGGGTTCAAGTCCTCGTTGCGGCGTCTTGTGTGTGTATGTTATCACTTGCCAAAAATATATATATATCAAACAAGTTCTAAATTACCAAAAATATATTATCAGAGACTCTGTCCAGAGGCATGATTTTATTCCATCTAAACATGGCAATGTTGTTCAAATTCTAATGGAAACTAAGAGGGTGGAGTAGAGCTTTTCAAGTAATCCAAATAGGAAGGATATGGAAGAGGGTTATGGGTCAGATCCCAATGGACAGAAAAAGCACAACACCTTAATAAAATCCAAATCTTTCTCAATAATGAACACCAGCAGAAATGGAATATTGTTCAGGTAGCAGGAAATGGTGACTAGGAAATAACAACACAATATGTGAGGAAAAAAATAATAATTTTAGGATAGAAATTCAGAAAATCACAATCTCATTTCCACATCTAAAAAAACTGGACATCCTGCATAAATGGACTATTGTTCAGGTAGCAGGAAATGGTGGCAAGGCAATAACAACAAAATTCTGTGAGGCAAACAAAATTAATTTTAGGATAGAATTTCAGACAATCTTAACCTCATTTCCACATTTAAGAGAAACTTTATAGAGACATCCTGAATATAAAGTGGAAGACATCATCCTCTCCTCTGGATTGGTTCATAAATTAGAAATGAATACAATCCCAATAGGCAAGATATTAACCTTTTTTTAAAGCAAAAAAAATCAATATTTCTCTTGAGGGATTTTTCCATACTGCTCCTCTTATTTCTTTAATACGGAGAGCTTTGATGGTGTCAACCAATTCATTCAAAGTGACACGCACTTAGTTCAAAGCAAGAAATTTTAGTGAATTAAACAACTGCCGGCAGAAGCAGGCACATAAACCAGCTACACTAGATGTATTCACATTTTCAAGTTATCCAGCTCACTAAACTACTTAACTCAAAGTAGGAAATAGGCTTACGAAGAAATAAGTTCTTGGGTGCATTTGATCGAATGGAGAAACCTTTTACATGAAAAAAAAAAACAAAAAAAAAAAAAAAACAAATATTATAGTACCAGCAACAAATGGCACTAATACATGTAGAGGAAGTCAAAAGAACCGCCACCACCCATGTCATATATCACAAAAGGGACAGACTGCCCTACCTACAAAAATCGCATACCAGCAATGGAATGTATCCAGCAAACATAATACCCTTCAACCTATAAACAAAAACAACAACAAAAATCAATTAACTAATTTTTTAAAAACAAATAAGTAAATCCAATCCTAAGGCACGAGTAAACATGTGCTATCAAACTCTGGAATTATATGGGTTTTTTAAAACAAAAATGAAGTATTCAATAAATTTTTGGGATAAAAAAAAGAAAAAGAAAAGAAAAAAACTATATTGGGCAGCTTCCTTGTACTAAATATATACTTCTTGGTAACTTGTTCATTTTCTACAAGAGTTAAAATGCATTTCAGCCATTTATGCATAACATATATGACAACAAGCTCTTCCATAAGGACAAAAGGAGATATTTTAAATGTTTGCAACGACATCTAGATATCACATGAGTTAGGTTGTAGAAGCACCCACAAATTAAATTGCCCAATAGGTTTTATTTATGATTTTATGTACAAATCAATCACTATAAATGAGGCAATGACCCAAAAAAAAAAAAAAAACGAATATAAAATAAAAGAATCTGTTGCATTGCCATGTTACGAATATTGATATCAATCTACTTATCAAAAAAAAAATGAATATTGATATCAATCTACTTCCAAGAAATTTGTTGAGTGCAATGGAAACAGAGAAAAGAAATTCACAATAAGAAATTGATTTAAAATGAAAGTTTTCCCAACAAAGACTGCAGCCAGTTTATGTTAAAGAACAAAATTGTCATGGAAGCAAATCAGACCGAGAAAGGGAGAAAGAGGGAGGGGGATGGTAAATGGAGCAATTGTTTGTGCTGGTCAAGTAATCAGAGAATAGATGCCCAAATCATAGCATATACAACAGCAGGACCCTTGTAATCCCAATAATAACTATTATTTTGGGCCACTTCATGGCCCAACACTCTAATCTAGTTTTATAGTTTATTAAGTTTTATTAAAAATAATTGTGAATGCCACTTCGAGTTGGAAACTTGCAATCCACTCAGGGTTATCAAATGCCCAAGGCGCACTTAGGTGCTAGAGGTTCTTTGGAGCCTAGGCGCAAAGTGAGGTACGCACCTGACTAAAGCGAGGTGCACAATTGAAAAATTAAATTACTATTAAAGCATATTCATATTCCATATTAAAGGCGTAAATGTTGTCAAAGGCAGACCTAGGCATACAACAAGCGCAAGTGTAGCGCCTGGAGCTTTGGCGCGCCTTTAACAACACTAAATCCACTCATGTACTTTTCTAGCTTTTCTAAATCTACTTCAGTTGTCTTTGTTTTTTCCATTACCAACAACACTCGGTGCATACATTCTTGCCCATATAGCTTCTTTGAGTTCCAGTCCCCTCATGTAGGTTTCTGGTTTTCTAAATCTAGTATGGTAATTTTTGCTTCTTTTCTTCTTGTTCCTTCTTAACAAGGGTAAGTGCATCTGCCCTTGTTAGTATGCTAACAGACTGTGTCCTTCACTCATCGTCAAAGCTACAAATTGTTGTCCTCCATTTCAGGGTAGACCCTGAACCATTACCCACCAATGGAACTTCCAAATTTTGGAGTTCCCTGTATCTACAATGCTACCTTTCCAGAACATGGTGCGAGTTTATTGCTTTTACAATGCATTCGGTTACGATTTTAGCTATCCAACAACTAAATAAATCTCACCTTTGTCAGCCTTCCAAAAAATTATAAAGCAAGATATCAAAACCTCAAAAAAAGTCAAAATTCGGACAACCCTGAGTAATTATTCATAGCTCGTTCTTAAATGTCAGTTCTAATCAATCGAATTTCATAACTTTGACAATCTGCTAATCACCATCCACAAAATAACATTAGTTTATACCCAAAAGTGTTAGAAAACAAAAGTATTATCGGAAAAAGGGCAAATTTGCACAGAATCTGCAGTCTTTTGCGAAACCTAATTTCAGCTGAATAAAACCCTAGAAACGAACGCGATGGATTTGCATTCATTAATTGCAATCAATATTATATCGTGTGAAGAAGAGAAAGATGAAGATGATGAGGTAGTGGTGGATGAATACCTGATCGGAGTTATCGCCGGAGCATCACCGGAGAAGTAGGAAACACAAAACAGTTGTAGTTGCCGAGCAGCAGCGACTTGCGAGAGAGGCCTCTTCTCAGTTTATTAGTCTTCAGTCCCCCACAAAAGTGAACCCTAACATGGGACAGGACAAAGATTCGTTTTCTTTTTCATACTTTTGCTTCTACATGCTATTTATTGTTTTTATTTTATTTTTTTAAGAAGAACGTGAAAAAATATATATATATATAAAAATAAAGGGTAAAGTACACTTACACCTTCCTGAGGTTTGGCACACCAGATGAAAGTTATTTGTTTTTGGACAATGACATCCCCTTGAAAAAATTTCAATCAAACAAAGCCTTAAATTATACTACCTCCGTCCCAAAAAAAATGTCCTTAATAGAGAATCGTGTCAGTTCAATTTGTGAGAGTCCCAATTTTTCAAAAGTGACACTTTTTATGGGACGGAAGGAGTATGAAAAGACAAAATTACCCCTTAATATTAAATTCAAATTCATTACAAAATATCATTACATGCCAAATGACACAATTACCCCTCAAAATTTAGCACCACAAATTAGCGCCAAGTGGCGCCAAATTAACAACCCATCTAATCTTCTAAAACCACACACTAGATACCGTATGCATCTCTCTCCTCTCTGTGCGAACTTTCATATCTTCTCCATTTCGTATCACCATCTCTGCCTGAAACCCTAAAATCTTTCATTTCTTCTCCTTTTCGTATCACCATCTCTGCCTGAAACCCTAGTCATCGTGATCATTTTAAAACCCTAGTTCTGGAGGTTGATTTCGTGATCTCGTCAAGACCAACAAGTATCTTTGTTGTGCTTTGGTCTCCAAACATCTCGGGGTTCTCTATCAACACACTTTTTTCTTCTTATATATATATATTAATCTATTCTTTTTTTCCTAAATTATATTAATCTATTCGTGTGTGTATATATACATCTATATATCTTTATTTTGCTTCCATTGAAACCTTGATCTTTCTTGAAATCTTTTTGTTAATTTACAAATATATATATATATATATATATATATAATATATGGTTTTTTTTTTTACAAAAAATTTGTTCCTAATTTGTTTACTAAAATGCTGTTTCCTTAAAAAATATATATTGTAAAGAAAATATGGTGTTTTCTTTATATGGTTTTGGTTTCTTTATTTTCTTTACTAAAATGGGGTTTTCTAAATATGGTTTTGTTTTAAGAAATCGTTGTTCCTTTGTAAGGACCCACTCCACCATATGGTATGATATTTTTCGCTTTGGGCCTGAGGCCGCACGGTTTTGCTCTTGGGTTTCACCCTAAAAGGCCTCATACCAATTAGAGATGACACAATTACATATAAGCACTTCGTCTTTCCTCTACCCAGTCAAGGTCATCACAATCCACCCCCCTTAGAGGCCCGACGTCCTCGTCGGCACATTTCCAGCTAGGTCAGGCTCTGATACTATTTGTAACGACCCACTCCACCACATGGTAAGATATTGTTCGCTTTGGGTTGAACCCGCACGATTTTGCTCTTGGATTTCACCCCAAAAGGCCTCATACCAATTGGAGATGACACACTTACATATAAGCACTTCACCTTTCCCTCTCCCAGACGATATGGGACTTGTGCACCCGTAACTCGCCAGTGTGGTAGCCTATCAGTGTCTCTTGCACCCGCCCACAAGGTCATCACAATCCATGGGATTTTTTATTTTTTATTTTTTATTTTGGTAACGAAATCTTTGATCCTGTTTTATAAATATGTTTTTTTTTTTTTTGGTAAAAAAATCTTTGTTCATGTTTCTTTATGCAGTTTACAAGAAATTTTTCAAAAAAAATAAAAAAAATGGTCTTTTTTTTTTTTTTTAACCAAATTTTTGTTATTTTGAGAAATTGTGGCAGAACGTAAACAAATGGTTTTTTTTTTTTTTTTTACCGAAAATTTTGTTATTAATTCACACATGCGGGACAAGTATTTTTGTAATGCCACATATGACGTGGACAACATAGTTGAGTTATTTGGTTTTCTGTTTTTGGGACACTTGCTGGGACAAGTATTTCTGTAATGCCACATATGACATAGACATAACAGTTTGGTTATTTTTTTTAGTTGGTACTTGATTGTTGGATGGTTGGTTGACACTTATGGATTATGTAAATTTTGGTGTCAAATGTTGGTTGTGTAATGACTTGGTACAAGTTTATTATGGATTGTGGGCTGTGAATGGCTACTTTTATGAAGTTACATGTTGGTTATATAATATAACTGTAATGATTGTGGGCTGTGGATGGCTACTTTTAAGAAATTAAATGTTGGTTTTGTAAAATGACTGTAATGACAAGTTATGTAATTTTTGGTGCAATGTATTATTCTCCAATTTATTAATTTGTTTCAGGATGTATATATATATATATAGTCTATACTCTTCATTTGTTTCAGGGGGTCAACGTTGGTATGCATAAATTTTATTCTCTAATTTATTAACCCGTTTTCCAATTTATTAATTTGTTTTATGGATATATATATACATATATAATTTATTAATTTGTTTTATGGATATATATATATATATATCATCTTTCTCAGAAGGATAGTTTAGTCCAACTTTTTAACTTGTAAAGTTAAAAAGGTCAACTAAATAGTCAAAGGACAATTTGGTCAATTTTTCATGCCAGTTGGCTTCAAGGGATGTCTTTGTTCATTTTTCAATCTTTAAGAGGTTTCATTGTCTAAAAAACAGGTAACTTTTACCTAAGTGTCCTTATGCCAAATCTCAAGAGGTGTTAGTGTACTTTACCCAAAAATAAAAAATTGAGGGTGACAACCTTGAAAGAGTTTCAAACTACCCTTAAAAAAAATTTAAAAAATAGTAGAAACATTAATGCGTATTTTAACTAAAAATTGTTCATGCTTCTCTTTGGATTATTTATCAAGCTAACATAACATAAAATAAAAAAATAAAAAAAATTACGTATGTTATGTAAGTAATAAAATTTTAATTGGAAAAACTAGAATGTATAGTGTTTTACCGTAATTTTGTAGGAGAAATTTTAACAAATTTTAAGATATGTGATATAAAACTGTCCGTTAAATAATTTTGTTATTTCTGGTTACGTCTTATAATCTATCATAATGAGTGCATGCAATCCAATTGTCACACATCTAATTTGTTATCTTTAAAATATAAATTGACCCTTTATCATTTGACTATCCCTTTTGAATTGTGTGTTTTAGGTATGAAGTTTTATATGTAGTGTTTAATATAGTTTAATTTGCAAGTCATAATCATGAAGCTAATCCATCCGGATTTAATCTTTAAAGGTGACAAAATGATGTTACTCTAATCCAGGTACTAATATATACATATGTGTATATAAGTATATATTATGGTTTAATGTGCAAGTCATAATCATCAAGCTAATCCATCCCGATATTAGTCCTAAATGGTGACAAAATGATGTTACTCTAACCTTGCTTATGGCGTAATTACAGGATTTGGCACCAAGGGTTTAGTGTCGTCTATTATTTTAGTCTAGGTATGTAATAAGTTTATCAAAGTAGCACTGTGTTAGCAGTTAGGAAGTATGGATACTTCTACGAATGAGTCGTATCCGTGTCGGATACCGACACTTTTTAGATACTTATTGAATACGTATTCGACGCTTTACATACGTGTCCATAAATAAAAATTAATTTTATTATTTCGGACACTTCGCAAACACTTTGTCACACTTTTTGGACATTTCTAACACAAATCTACCCACTAACCTTGAAAATAATATGAATACTATCACGACAAAGTAGTAAAATAATGATATATATGATATAAAAATTATTATAGTAATAATATAATTTCATTTTCTAATTCATTGCATAACACAACTTAGTATAAAAATTATAAATGAATTAAAGTTTTATAATATTATTACTAAATAAATGTATAAAAGTAAATATTTATATTTATATGTAATCGTATCCGCACCCGTACACATGTTGATGCCGTATCCATATCTTATTTTTTAAAAATTTAACGTGTCAACATATCCATATAGTATCATGTTCGTATCTAGTGTCCTATATCCGTGCCAGATAGAATTTTATATATATATATATATATATATATATATTTTTAGAGTTTGGCTAAGGCTTCTAATTAAGGGCAATGTATTGTCTTCCTTCAAAGTACATATATATACAAATGCGCAAACACTCAATCAAAAGTAACTAAAAAAATTGAAAGCAATGATAAAAAAGAAATATTTAGCGGGAGGAGACTTAGATGGCCTGGAACTAGGGGTGACAAATTATGATACGACACAACAACACAATACGAGTTAAAAGTGTTTGGATTTGGCATAAACGGGTTTGAGTCATAAAATGGTCGACACGATTAACCCGTTTATTTAACCGTGTCGAGTTAGGGTTGAGGGGTTCAACCCGTATAACCCGTTTATGACATATTTAACTCAAAATGTTATAATCGTGAATATGACTTATGTAATATGTTATCTGTTTAAACCCAATTTTATAGATAGTTAAATCATTTTAATATAAACCTTGTCTATGCCTTATGATTTTATTTTTTATTTTTATAATATTTTGGTTAATTATGACAATTTTTTTCTATTATTTAGTATTTGATTAAATATTGAATGTCTTATTTTAATAAACAGATCATTAAACGGGTGGATTAACACGTTTACCTGTTTAATAAATGAGTTGGGTTAATGTTGAGAATTCTTGACACGATTATTAAATAGGTTAAGTTTGGATCGAACACGACTCACGAACACGAATTGTCACCCCCTTCCAATTGGGTCTTTTACCTATATTTTATATTATAAGAGCATCTCCAGTGGTTTGTTAAATTTTTTTGCGTAAATCTGATGTGTCATAGTAGATTTACACAAAAAATTTGTACTAACTATTTTTAGCTCCAGCTGTTATTTTATACCTTTTGTGTAAAAAACTATTCTCCAATAACAACCAACTATATGTTATACCCAAGGTCCTGCATAACTTTTACAAACCTACTTTATTCAGTTTACTTCTTGGCGATCATCGACACAAGGTTCAAATAAAGGGTGGGATTTACTATGGGACTCTCTAATGGAGATCAAAATACTTACATGTCATACCCTAGCGCTCGAAATTCCAAAATAGCACCGAGGATCTACTACTTCACGTTCCAATCTTTCTCAATTAGGAAAAAAATAATATTTTTCCCCTATATTTTCACTTTCCCACCTTTTACGCCATCGCCATCGGAATTCTAACTTATAACAAATAATAAAATAAGATTCTATATAAATTACTTGATTAAAATATATATCTAATCTGGCTAATACATATTTATCTAGAATGTAAAAGGATAAAAAATCTAAAAAAACCTAGAATCTACTGTATGATTGCAGAAGATAAGATCAAACCAAAGTAATGAATCAAACTATGTTTATTAAATAATAATAATAATAAGTAAAAGATGGTAGAGCAGTTTTTTATCTTGCCATCTGTTACAGATTCTTCTCTATTGCACTCTAAAAAAGTGAGAAACAAAGAGGCGTAAAGGAATGAGAGAGTAGAAAGAGAACCGAGTGAGAAAGGGGGAGGAGAGAGAAAATGTGCTAACATAGTAGGGTAAAAGTGTTATGTAAAATATACTATCCTCTTACACATTTACACAATCCTTTTACACATTGATGATATGACAGTGTATCTTCCTAAAGATAAAAAAAAATTTGTAAATTATATGTGACCGTGTATATTTTACACAAATTTTTTTTTTCTAACAAGTGGCTGGAGATGCTCTAAGTACATTGTAGCCGTAACCGAGGCCAAGGCTTTCCTTATTTGATTCTTCAAATGATCCCGACCTTTTGCCTTTTTATTTTTTATTTTTATTTTTTATGTGTTTACTTACTTCCGTGGTGGTCAAAGTTTTATTTTTGGATCTTGTGGACTTCTTAGAGCAACCCTAGTGCACCCATTATTTCCCATTCCACACTTTATATAAAGTGTGAAACCACATCATCAACTTTATATAAAGTGTATAGCCACGTCAGCATTTGATTGTACACTTATTTTAAAGACTCTAAGTTCTTGTTTTGCACTCATTTTTTCATTATACACTTTATTATATTATTATTTTTTAAATAATATATATATTTTTTGTTATTATATTTTTCTTAACAATTTTATTCTCAACAACTATAATACTAACACCTATAATTGTTTGCTCCGATTTAGATACAAGATTTAAAAAAAAATATATATATATATATATATATATTAAAAAACAATAATATTACATATATATATATAAAAGAAAGAAAAAAAAAAAAAGTGCATTACATAGCTTCCTACAAATAAAATAAAAAATACAACTCAAGGAAAAAAAATACATTAATACTTCCACACAAGAAAAAAATAAAAAAAATAAAAATAAAATTAGTAAACATTACAATTAATTGCCCCTTTTTGCATAACGCGCCATAATTTTATTTTGTTGATCCTCGATCCATGCTTTCACCGCCGGTGTTGCAGCATCATTTGGATTTTTTTCCATCATTTGTCTTTCCCAAAGAACTTGCTCCCGCTCAATCTCCATCATCTTCATTTCTTTTTGCGCCTCAAGCTCCTTTAATTTCATTTCTTTTTGCAGCTCAAGCTCCAATCGCCGTGTCCGTTCTTGCTCCATGCCCAAATCGAATTTCGATTTCATTTTTAAAGTACGAGATTCGAGTGCTAAGTTGTCCATCAACTTATTTTGCTCGGCAAATCCTTGAAACGATGTAAGAAGTAAGTCATTTTGTACCACATTTTTACTTCTACGACCCTTTTTGGCAGATTTTTGCCCAATAGGTTGTGAAGTGTCACGTGAACCTTCGTCAATGGTCGGTGAGTCATCGTCGCCAAGGTTTATCAAACCTAGTGTTGATACTGCAGGAGTTGACTGAGTATATGTATTAGGTGGGATGGAACCTGTTGTTGATGGAACTGTTTTGTAACAATCTCCAGGCTCATTCATGTTAAGATCCATAGCTCTCTTATTTGTGTTTGATTTTTGCTTTTTCTTCATTGCATTGCAATTTTGGAGCCATTTTGAAGATTTTCAAAGAAGATTTCAATAGTGCTCCCACTTAAATGGCTCCCCTTTAAGGTCTTCATACAGTCCTTTTGTTGCCATGTGCTATAAAAATTAAACAAAAACCATATTTAGACAGATTGTTAATTAAAATAAATATTTATTTGTAAAAAAATTTAGATAGTAATAAATTTATTACAAAGTAAGAAACTTACGAACTTCTTCAATGTCGTATCCACTTCGACGTTGGTTTTGGATCTATTGATGGTATCCACTAAATTTGCTAACTACTCACTTAATTAATGTGAATCAATTTGACAAACCGACTGGTGTCGGCACTGCATGTCGCCCATTTGGCATTTGAAATCAGCATGGATACGTCTCCAACAAGTGCCACTTTGTTGATCTGTACCTGTTATTGGATCTTCCCCAATAGTAATCCGTGTTTTGCATAACGCTTCATCTTCCTGGGTGGACCAATTTTTCCTATCTTTTCTTGAATTAGACTTGGATTGAGAAGGTTCAGATTGAGATGTATATTGGGAAGGAGGTTCAGATTGGATAGGAGGTGGGTATTGGGGAGGACATGGGTATTGAGAATGAGATTGGTAT
>JAOTQH010259677.1:0-20986 GCA_025631255.1 Cornus kousa | reverse complement strand
GTTACAAAATGAAGTCCTACTCCTATTTATAGGCATCCCCATTCCTAATGGATGGCTAGGATGCATTCTAACCAATGATGGAGATTGATTCTTTAGAATCTTCAAAATGGTGGAGATGGATGCCAAGAATACTCTTGGAGCTTGCTTCCGGACCTAAAAGGATTGGAATGCAAATTCATAATGCAATCCACATATACTCATACAGTTTCAAAACAATAATATTTTGTGACACCTAAATTCATCAATGAGTGGAATGGATAATGACATCTATTGAGTGGTGGAAAACCACACTTGACAAGATGAAAAAAAAAAAATAGGTGTGTATTAAAATGCATGAATGCTTTAGGTAACTTTACAACGGAAGATGGGCATGCCGTGAAGCCAAGCCACATGGCATCATTTATGGAACATTACATTTGGTCAATGTTGAGTAGACTACGCCAGTACGTGTATGGCCTCTCTTTAAAAGGGGTCAAGTAACCTCGAACTATTTGTCTCGAAACTGCATATCTTGTACGAGGAAGGGGTCGCTACCCTTCTCTCTCATGTGGAAGGACTCCACTCCAGTAAGATGGGTCCCACCTCTCGTGCTACCCTCGAAGTTCTCCTCTGTTGATAGAGCTTCAATTCTGGAAAAAGGACCTCATCTCGAGTTCACTTGCTCAAGAAACTCAAGAGTGTAAAAAAAAAAGGCAGAGCCTTGAGGGACCTCTCTCTCGCATTTCTGGTGTCAGGAATCTAAGGTATAGCAGACAGATGGCTGGAATCCAAGGAAACACCTCGAGGTGAGGCCAGCAGGAAGGGGAAAGGATGATTATTACTAAGGGCCGAGCTCTTACCAGAGGACAGATGGTGCATTAAATGCGCTAACCTGTCGACATGACCTGCATTTAATGAAGGAAATGACCACCCCTCAAACCAAGGCACGACCATTACACCTATGGGCAAAAGAGGAGTCATCCTCACGACCAGAGGTCCTTAACTAGAGGAGTAGTATAAATAGGAGAGATAATCACTCATTAAAGGACAGACTAACAACTTTTGAGCTCAAATTACTTGAGTATTAATACGTGCCTTCCCTCTCTTAATCTCGATAAAAACAAAAGAATCTCTCGTGCGATTTAGATTCCCCCTTGGACGCTGACTTCGGTATTCTTGATCTACGTGGAATAATCTCCTCACTTCAAAGAACTTTCATCAACAACATCGAATTAATACCAATAGTAATATACAATATGCATAACAAAAGTACGTGTGTATTACATTATTTTAGTACCACTACGTGTTTAGAAAGAATTTCCATATACATCTTGAATTTATGTCACGACTGACTCAACGTTCAGCATCTAAAACTCTAAAACCCTAATATTACAATATAGAGAGCTATTCTTCCTTGTCTTTTATGAAATCAAGTTCTCGTTGGATACTATTATAAGCTCCCAAGAGCTCAAAATTATTTTTCACGATCAAAGATGGCTGGGGACAATCCTTCGCGTTTCATAGAGGAAGAATATCAGTTATGTTTTCCATCAATATAGGTTCTTATGATGTAGTTGTACACGTAAGGGAAATATATATATATATATATATTTATTGGCATCATATATTGATCAGAATAATCCGATCGTGTTATATTTTTTCAATATAGTTCTGTTAAGCATCATTTGTTTAATTTATGGAAGAGGATTCAATAAATGTATAGTTAAGATTAAGAATATCCGTTTACATAAGAGATTCTCATAGAAGCCCAAATGCTTTTATAGTTGAAAATTTCCTTGATAAATGGCATGTTTAATATACACACACACACACACACACTAGTATACATTGGTTTTAGACTTATAGTATTAGATTTAAAGTTGTTCCTGCACACTCAAGGAATGAATTAAATTTTAATTCAAATTCAAGCTCATATACTATATATATATATATAGAGAGAGAGAGAGAGAGTGTAGTATACATTTTATTAATTTGGTGCAAGAATACTGTTACCACACCCTTCAACATAATTGGTAAACATCTTTTATCATTCTTTTTATTTTTTTTCCCTTCGTGATTTTAGAAAGTCTATTACAAGCTTTTGATTTGCTGCATGTTGTTGTTGTGTTTTTTTTTTTTTTTGCACCCTAAGTTTTAATTGAATTTATCAATCCTCTTACAATATTATTTTTAATTGTAATTTATTTTCTGTGGACGAATTTCACTTTTCTGATATTAACTTGGATGAATTAGTAAAAATTTGCATTTTGGTGGAGAACTTCACACTTTTAAAACTTCCCCCAAGTCTGCACCTTCATTTGATTTCGACCATTCATTGACTCACATAAACAACATTCTAGGTAAAACTGCAAAACAAATACTGTAATTGATTATGATCTCACATTCAAATGAAAATAAAATGGTTTTGGTGTTTCAAAGTCCCAGATAACAGCTAATTGTTCCTCTTTATATATAAATTTCGTTTACCAGAAATGCAATACTTAAACGGAAGGATAGTTGACAATGACGGTCAATACACTAAGTTTGACCAAAATCATGCACCAAGTCCATCAAAATCATTATTTTTGAGATGTAATTAACAAGAAACTAAGTCGTCATGCAATATATATATATATATATATATAGAATTGAATCGAATGGCCAAGCCAACATTTCATTAAGCAAGACCAACTCTTTTATTGTTGAAGCTAGATGTTGTGAAAATTTAACCTTCGGCGAGAAAGAATGCACAAATTATCTTACAAAAGCAAGACAATTAAGGTGCGGAGTTGGAGACGCTGAAGCTAAATTCATGAATATTTTGTTCGAATGCAAAACAAGAATTTAGATTTTTTCTATAAAATAGAATTTTATGATCAAAACCATATAAAGATTGTATTTTAGGCTAATACAAGATCTAGGGCAACTTGTTAGTCATTGGGAGACATTATCGCATTTGACACCACATATCTTACTAATAAATATGACATGCCTTTTGCTCCTTTTATTTGAGTAAATCGACAATCAATATTGTTTGGTTGTGGTTTATTATCTAACCAGGATACAAAGACTTATGTTTGGCCATTTAGATTATGGTTAGAATGTATGTAAGAGCGCTCGCCTAATGCTATTATCATTGACCAATGTATAGCCATTCAAGGAGCTGTGACAAATAGAATTAGGCTAGCCCGCTCTCATACATTGTAACGACAATCTAAGTAGCTAAACATAAATCTCTCTACCCTCATTAGATAACAAACCCCAACCAAACATATTACCTGTCCATTCCAATAAAAGAAGCCAAAGGCAGGTCATATTTATTTTGTAAGATACATGATGTCAAATGTGACAATATTTGTGAATGACTCATACGTTCCCTAAATCTTGCATCAGCCCAAAATACATTCTTTATACTGTTTTTATCATAAAATTCTATTTTATAGAGAAAATCTAAATTCTCATCTTTCATTCAAACAAAATATTCCGCTTCAGTATCTCCAACTCTTAATCTTAATTGTCTTGTTTTTTCAATATAATTTTTACATTCTTTCTCACCAAAGGGTTAATAGAATTACTTGAAGTGCCTTTTATCCTTCCAAATTTAACACATGAAAACGTTATATACTTCAATCTCTTACAAGTTAAAAGACATCGGTTTTTGGTGTTTGACCTTCTTTATAGTCAACTAATGTTCCTCGTTCGTTTATGTTCTCAACACTAGTCTTTTGTTTATCTGATCCCACATTTATCTCCATAGCATCTTCTATTTTTTATCAAATAAATATATAAAATTATGGTCAATATAAAATATAAAAACTATATTTTCAGCCAATTAAAAAAACAATTAGAAAGAAATTATTATACATTCCGTTTAAGTATTTCATTCATGGTAAACTAAATTATATATGTTGTTCAATAAAATATATAGGGGAACAATTAGCTGTTATCTAGGACCTTGAAACACTAATCATTTTATTTTCATTTGAATGTGAGATCATAATCAATAAAAGTTGTTTTCATGAATTAATGAATGGTCGAAATCAGAAGAGCAAATGAAGGTGCAGACTTAGTAATAGTATCATTGCACCAAATAAATAATAAAAGACCTTCAGAAATTATGATAAAGGATATGGTGAAGTAGTAATAATATCATTGCACCAAATTAATAAAATGTATACTACTGTACAACACTATATATATATATATATAGATGTATGTATTTAAAAATATCGATATTGTTTGGTGTCATGTGATTAAAAGCATTTGGGCAATATAAGAATCTCTTCATTATACAATGATTCTTAACTATACATAGAGGGAAACCTCTTGCCATAAAATAGATGATACTAACATATCTAGACAGAAAAAAAGGTAACATAATTGGATCGTTTTGATCAGCATATGATGTCAATACATGAATCGCTTCCTGTACATATACAACTAAATCATAAGAACCTATATTGACGGAAAACGTACCTGAAATTCTTCCTCTTTTCTCAAAAAAACGAGAACAATTGTCCCTGAAAGCCATATGTGAAAAACAACTGTGATGAAGGAGAAGGCTCTCTATAGCATAATATTAGGGTTTAAGAGTTTCAGATGCGTTTTTTATTTATTTATTTATTATTATTTTTTACCTTTCCAAATAAAGGAGACACTAGTTAGAAAATTGTATGCTCTACCTCTATCAATTATGGTTATACATGGATAATGCGCGTGTGAGTTTTTATTATTAATTAAACATTACACGTAGTATACATCTCGAAATTATTTTAAGACAGTACCTTTTATTTTTTCAGACTTGTCAAATCATATTTACATAAAAGCTTCAACATTAATATATTGCATAAATATATTTTACAAAACATCCTTTAAAATGAGATATAATAATGAAAATTCTATTTTGGTATACCTGATTTGTTTGATTTAAAAAATGATATTTTAAGATAGTGGGGATAGCTGTAAATAAATTTTTTAAAAGTTAAAACAATATGTACAATGTAATATTATTATTATTTTTCATTATTTTGTGATCGACATTTGTGGATCATCATTCTCTTGGTATGTTCGTAATTAATGACAATTTACCAGCTTAGCAACTTGATTAATCTTTGTCCCAAATTGACCTTAAGATTGATGAACGTGGATTTAACTAATTGCTTTTATAGATCATAAATGGACCAGGTTGAGCTCTAATAGATGAGGCCTAGGCCCACAAATATTTGATCAATTTAGAAGGTCTAGCCTAGCTGGGCTATAAAAGATTCCAAAGCACAGGCCTGACCCACAACACACAGAGGTCAAACTTTGGTGGAGCTACGGGCCTTTTTAGGTAAGAGCAATGATACCTATTCATAATTTGAGTAATGAGTTACGACAAATACGTGAAGATATCACATGATGGGAGTCATACCCCACTCTGACGTCCTTCGAACTAAAATTAGAGTTAAGCATGGCTTAGAAGTGATTTAAATATATATATATTTTTTCACACAAAGAACTCAAACAATGTCTTCAATTTTTTTTTTTTCGTTGTTGAATCGAATCATCTTTCATTTTAAAAGAAGAAGAGATATCACTAACCCACATACCTTATAATTTAATTCAAACTCAATATTCGATCTCTCACCAACTGGCCAATGGCCCATTTGTAGAAAACCCTTCATGTGTGAGTCAGTATCGTTAACTAAGAAATATATATTCTCTATCTCATACATTTCCCTCTCATAGCCGACAATCTCGCAAAAATGCAACTTAAAGGGGTTAATCTACTAAATCATAAAAGTAAAATGGATTTTTGCAATTTAACTGTAACGAATCAATAATGAAGTTAAGAACGACTTCTTCACCTTAAATTAAAAAATAATCATTCTAATCATCCCAAACTTGTTTCATCTCATAATAATTAAAAAATATTTATGCTAATCACAAACCGCATAGTTTTTAGCATATCCCTATACTGAACACATTAGTTTTTGAGAAATTTAGAAACTTTTTATTTTTATTTTTTCTTTCCATGGCAATAAAAAAATAACCATACTCCATCTACAAAGCACAACCAAACAAAACAATATTACACACAAAAGCATAGGACAAATAACAAGCAAAACTACCACAAGATATGGACACAAAGAAGCAATAATCAAACATGGAAATGAATTCAACCTCACACTACTACTTGAAAATATTGAATTCCCTGCAAATAACAAATAATAATAATAATAATAACAAATAGATAAATAAAAGTGTACGTGACATTCACAAAAATGCACATAGTATCATAATTAGAAGCAATAATCAAACATGGAAATATTAGACATTCATCCGACACTTGTGATTAGAGATGCACCATATCAATAACAAAATTTACAGTATTTGCACATAAAGCTCCCCATTATGTTCCTTTCTTTCTACATCATTGTTTCAAACAACTGATTTTACTCTAAACAATTAAACAAGATAATTCAATATATAGGAATTTTTAGCCTTATTGCCATTTTCTTAGGTTGGAAGATTTAATATCCTACACTTAGTTGGCGTATAGTGAAATTGTTAGACCCATAAAATTAACAGGATTGATTAACCCTTGGTATGATCATAACTTTGTCAAGTTGGCAATCTAAATCCATAACATTTATGTTGGTTATCAGCATACATAGAATTCCATTTTATAAGATTCCAAGGTAGAAAAAGAAAAAGAAATAGAAATAGAAATTACATAAAGTGAGAGAATTGTTAAGTAAACAGATAATTGTCAGATACAACATTACTTTAATGTTGTACTCCACCATAGACTAAAATGGTAGCATACGTCAAAATAACATTTATATGTAAACCATTACTACCCTCCATATAAAATAGGGGGTCTAATATATGGGTGTTATGTATACAAAATTGCAAAACAGACCTGTTTGGAATCCCATAATTTGATGTAATTTGGATTTCAAAGCAATTTTTAAGGGATTTAAAGAAAAAGAAAATATTGTAAATTGGAATTTTTTTTTTTTTCACCAACGTAAATTGGAAAATTTATTTACCAATACTACTTTAGGCAAACCCCCTTAATGTCCGATTTTACTCGCTTCTTTCAATGTAAAAATTAAGATAGAACCAAAGGACTTTTGACCTAATGGTATAACCTCCTCATCTTCAAAGAAGAGGAGAGGGGTTCGAGCCTTGGCGTGAACAAAAAGTTGTGTGTGTGTTTGCTTTACCATTAAAAAATAATAATAAATAAGGTATGGACCATTTTATATAAAATTAGAGATATTAAGGCGATTTGTTTAGGCTAATATATAAAATGGTGGACCATATAATTATGCAACTTAATAAATTTAAATATAAATAATTTTTATATATGTATATATTTAATGGTAATAGCATACAATATATTGTAATTTAATTTTATATATATATATAATATTAATATGAACCCTATTTGTTAAGATTTGAATGTTTATTGGATAATTTAATTTTTTATTCAATCTATTTATTATTATAACGCAACGGGACAAGGGATTTTTTATTTTGGTAGTAGTAATAGTAGAAATCATGAATGTAAATTTTTAAAATTTGAAAATAGAATTGGAAAAGGAATTGAATTGTAATTAAAATAGGGTTCCTAAACTATCACCGCCTTCTGGAAATTTTTTTATTCAATCTATTTATTTGGTGCATTTTATAGGGGTTTCATGTTCCCAACGTCGCACACCATATCAATTTAGAGTCGGTCATTGGCTCCTCACGTTCAGCAATTAAGCACTACAATAAGAAGAATGTATTTATTTATTTTTCCTTTTATTGAATATATCTTACATTCACATTATCCTTCTTTTCATATTGAAAAATATCTTTGGTATTAGGGCACAAATTACAAGTTTGTGAAAACTGTGCATGCAAACGTGGTGGGTATTTCTCATTTCATCTTGTGCCTTGCTTTTGTGGCCAAGAATAAGGATGATACTGATGCTCAGCCTGAAATTTTTCCGACCAATCTACGTGATCAAAACTAACGAGGTAAAATTAATTAATTTATTAGTTTGATTTTATTTATAGTATGATTATATGAATTTTAGAAAAAGCATTACAAGGGTTCCAATCACTTAAAAACTTCTTCAAAAAGAAAAAAAAAACTACAATATAATGAGAATAGAATGTCTAATGTCGTCTAATGCTTATGTCAATGCAACATAACTGTTATTTTCTTTTATTGTAAGAAATAAAAGGGTTATAAATGCTTAGAACTCTCTAATAAGATGAATATTGTAAGAAATATGATGTTTAATTAGTTGAAAGCTCATGTCCATGTACCACAACTCTTAGCATGTTTTCCATAAAAGTATTGTTAAGAACATTAGATATTAGTATATAGAGAAAAATAATAGAACTGCCCCCGAACTATTAGTTATTTTGCAAACAACCACCTTTTTTACCAGTAACTTGGAATTACTCAAAATTTTGCAATTACCCTACTATCTTCACCATTATACCTATCATATGCACCTTTATGTTTTGGATTGACATCAACTCCTCTATAAACACCAACTGAAGTTGTAGCATAATGATTGGGTTACATTTTTTGCTTGCAATGACGAGGGCAAAAGAAGTGGATTCTATTTTGGGTGTTAAGAAGGGGGAAATGATGGTGATTGGTGGTTATTTGGCTTTGGTTCTAATAGTAAGTGTTATTAATTTTTTTTGATAAGTATACTAAGTGTTATCTAATGAAGAATATTTTTTTTCATGAGTTCACTACCTTATGTAAAGTGAAGATTTGAGCAAGTAGAATTACTCATGTATATGAAGATAATGACTTTTTTTAGCTGAAAATGAGGGGATTTAGGTCAATGTCTAAGCACATTTGACCACTTTTTTTCCTACATAAGGTTGGATTGTAAAATATGAAGGATTAAGCACAGAGCTTGGGGAACTTTAGAAGTATTTAGGCAAAGTGATATTTTAAAGTTCATTAATCTGATTTTTCTTTCTGAGTGACTTCTTGTGGGTCAAATTTAGGAGTGACCTTTGTCAGTTTACTTGGGGCTTTGTTTGGTAGGGTGGGTTTGAAGGGGAAGGATAAGATTAGTTATGAGGGAAAGGGAAGGGAAGGGAAGGGGAGGATAATTTTAATCCTCCGTTGTGTTTGGTTGGTTAGTGAAGGAAAAGAAAGGAAAGGATAATAATTATATTTGGAAAAAGAAAGAAAAAGGAAGAATAATAATAAATTTACTATTATGCCCTTATTATATTTTAAAAGAGATATATATATATATATATATATAACAAATTTAGGGCAAATCATATCAGCCTCCCCAATCTCCATCTCTATTATATATAAAGAAAAAAAAAATTTATGTAGGGCAAATCATATCAGCCTCCCCAATTTCCATCTTTATTATATATAAAGAAAAAAATAAATTATTTAGGGCAAATCATATATATATGTATATACATATCTTTCACTTTATCTATATCTGTATGCAAGAATCAAAAATCAAAACCCATATCTTTCCAGTTTCCATCGCCGCTGTTCCGGGCTCGCCGTTCACAAGCTTCAGCCGCTGTCCCGCCGTCTCTCACTCCCTCTGCAACTGCTAACCTGTATGTATATGCAATCTTGAGGGCAAATTAGGCATTACAAACAGTAAATCAACCCTCCCCTTCACTTTCCTTCCTTTTCCTTCCATTTTTTGGAGGATAAGCAAAACACTGTTCAGGCCTTATGTTAACCCTCCAAACCCTTCCCTTTCCTTCCCTTTCCTTCCAACAATTTTTGCCAAACACACATTTTTAATCCCCCTCCATCACCTTCCCTTCCCTTTCCACCCTTTTCCATTGCACTAAACTGACCCTAAAGCACAATGGCTTCTCAAAACTAATACCAAGTGTAGATGGGCATACCATTTACCACCTGTTTCCAAAAAACCAAGCAAAATAAGCTTGGATGGAACGATAAATGATTCCATATGAGGCTTAGTAGTATTTTGTTAAATAGCCAAGTTGCCAAAAAAAAAAAAAGGTGGCTTGCCCCTTAAATGGTGAACCGAACTTAGAGGCAGCAACATATGTTCATAAAATATTACAACGTGTATCTGTAACAACAGAGTACAACTTCGATTACTTGGAACAACTACCTTTCACTCATAATTCATTATTTGAATACTATGAAAAATCAAGGTATACTTTCATAAAGAGTATTCTGTATATTCTGGGTCCAAAATCATTTGCATTTTCTACTCAACTTTTTTGTGTAAGCAAAAAGTATATTGGCGTTACTTACCCCCAAAAAAATGTATGTGTTTCCATGTATTGCGGCTATTGCCTTTGCAAGTTAAGGATGGTAATTACCAAAAGTATCCTATTTGTATATTTTAAAAGACTCAATATGACATTTTGTTGCATCTATTCAACTCTGTTCCTCCTCTACTCTATTAGATTAGTCTTAGTCTAGTATTGAAGCAATCGAGCATTGTTTCAAGATATTTTTTATTTCAATTGTTTTGCTTTAAGATTAATCACTTAGGTTAGAAAGGTATGCTTGATTTTGGCTATAATTGCAATAGAGAAACTTGGAAGTCTTGTTCAGGATAGCACCTCATAAAATTGTTCAACTCAATTAAACTGAATAAACTGATTTATGCTTAATTATGATTATATTAGGCTATAATCTTGATATTAGACAAAACTTTATATACATAAGAACATTCATCAAGTTTTTCTATGTAGTATCATTATCAGTGGATCTTTTTATTTATTTCATTTCAATCAACTGCACGGTTTCAAGCAAATACAAGCCACATATTGACATGGAAACAATTTTACAACTATGGAAGTATCCATGGGTAGCTTTACATCTACTACTCATCTAAACTCCAAAACCACAAATCATCATTAAGTAGCAGAAGGAAGAGGAAATGCAAACCTTGGATTTAAAATGGTTCTTGGTGCTATCTTGCCACTTCAGCAGGCTTTCCACCATGCTCTTCAAGTGTGTTTGCAAGCCTTCGGCTTGTGATTTTGCCACCAAGACCTTCAACAAACCTAAATTAGCCTGCATTAGAAATAAATTTTCAAATAATCAAATCCCTAAAAAAATATATAAAAAAAAAAATAAAAAAAAAAAAGGATAAAGACCCATGATTTATAAGCTGTTGTATTTATTTTTAAAATAAAAAAATAATCAAAACGAGATTCAACTGCATATCTACAAAAAGAGGACAACAAACTTTGATTATTTCTCTATTCTTTCTCTGCAGGAGGAGAAATGTAGATGGGAGAACACTATAAGCACTAGAAACAAGATCAGAAAACTCATAAGCCAATCGAGCTAAGCCTTTCACTGCAGCACTGATCATGTGAGGGGTCTCACCAGCCAGTCCTCCAGCTACCTGTGACCATGAAAAGTAAGGAGACTGGAACTTCAAATCAATAAAGTAGCGAGTATCATACAGCAATAGCTGAACCAACATTATACCATGTTAAAAAATTGGTACAAGTTTTCCTTTTTTCCACCTTTGTCTTCATCCCCACAGACATGACCAATTTGGACAAGCATATCATAAGCTCTGTTTCTTGTTTTCTTATTGGCCTGGGAAAAAAAAAATCATCATTCAACCTTATTATAAAACCGTAACTGTCCAACCAACTTTATTATAAGCTTACAAATATAGTATTTCAATGAAACAATTAAATAATCATTCAATCACCACTGTTGCCAATATTCCCTGGCCAACAAATCCAATCACATAATATCTAGACTCCCCTACCATGATTGCAATAAAAAGTAGCACTACATTCCCTACCTCAACCTGTTAAAAAAGTCCTGCTTCTCAGGTTTGCCTTATACAAACTCATTCGAGCTTTGTTTCTTGACCCAGCAAGGACATAGCTCAAGTTATAAAATAGGCTCGCCTATAAAATCATCACAAACATTCATGATTTGGCTCACAAGCCTGTGATATTAAGCAGTTATTACTCATTACTTGGACGACTGACACGGTAAAGTTGTAAATATTTGATGTCACAAGTCATTTTACATTTTTATCAATATTTAAATGAAAAATAAATCTCCAGATCATTTTACTATCAAAGTGTGAGGAAGATAGACGCATATACACCAGTGAGGAAGGAAGATTACTTTACAGACAGCAGGGCTCAAAATTATCTTCTAATGAGTAATTAGAAAGAATTTTAAAAGGTTAAATTTAAGAGGAGATATGGCTTCTAACAGGATAGAATGGTAAAGAGAGTTAACCCACTCATATGGGATAAAGGCAAGCATGATAATCATGATCATGATGACAAAAGAGTTATTTACTCATAGCAGGTTTTACCAAAACAATAAAACTTTCTAAGGCAAACCAATAGGCCAGTGGCCTAGTGGTTCCAGGCTCCTACTTCCCAAAGGGAGGTTAGGGGTTCGAACCTCAATAGAGGTATGTGTGTGTGAGTACCAACTAAGAAAAAAAAAACTTTCTAAGGCACGAAGCCAACAGAATTTTTAACTTAATGGACACCCTACATTTTGAATCACATTGATAGAATTATTTAATATAGTATTAAAGAACAGGTGCATCAACAAGTGGTTGTCATTGGAACCATAGTCCCTTTGTGTCACTACTTATTTCATGCACAACTTTTCAAAAAGAAAGCTATAATGTAATAGACAAAATGTCACAAGGGATAACTTTCTTGGGAAAAAAATGTCATAAAGGATAACTTTCTGGGGGAAAAAAAATTGCCACAAGGAAAGACTTAACCTTATCAAAGAAGTGAACTGATGACAGTACAACAAAGACCATAATCAAAGATTTAAATGTCAAAATTAAAGCAGTGCACAAGCTATTCCATTATAGTTTTCAAAGTACATATTTCATTTACTCTCCTAGTCTCCTTGTTTACTCTCCTCCATGTATTGAAGCTAATTTCTGGTCGGGAAAGCCTAATGAGTCAACAGTAGTGTAATAGTGACTAGATTCAAGATTTGGTTAAAACAACAATGAAAAAAAGCACCAAATCAACAGACTCTAATTCATAAAGTAAAAAAGCTCACTGTGATAATCAGGATAGAAAACAAACTTAATCAATGGGGAAAGTGGCCACCTATGCATGGTAAAGTTCCGGCAGATAACACATCATACCTCTTTCAGTGCAAGTATAATTTCAGTTAAGAAAGAAGAAATGATGTCATGCCGCCTCTGCTCCGATTCATCCTGTTGGCAAAAGCATAAATTTAGAAGTAAGATTCCAAGGATATTAAATTAAAATTTGTTCATCGAATATGATTTTTACAAATGAGAACAGAACAGTCGTGAGTGAAATGTCAATAATAATCCTTATAACCTTGGAAATATGGACAATGAGGAAGTACAAACAGTCAAGCCTGTGGCGTTTAGCCGAAAAATGACACGAAGGCAGCACTTCAATCATCAGATTAAGTAGTTCCTCAAGCTTTCGTGAAAGAAATCCATCAGAGTTCTGCCAATACAAATCCAATAAGCATATGTTGGAAAAAGAATTTCAATCAGAGAATTGTTGGGATATTAATTATAATTTGGTAAAAAAAGCTTTAGCATCATAAATGTCAATAGATAGCCTGGCAATAAATGTGGCCCATAATAGATTCTTTTTTATTGGATTGTGAGTATATAATTGTATCTGGTAAAGAAGTGTTTTCACAAATTGACTTGCACTGCAATTTCAATAAGCTATTATTTCTTTTTTTAGATTGAATACCCAAAACAAAATATCAAGGCCAATGCATTAAGATAAATATATCTTGTACTATTAACATTTTTTTCTTTTTCTTTTTTGGGTGATTGGGGAGGCGGAATTCCTATCCCTTGAGGGATCACTTCATTTCAGTTACTTCCGCGCTTCCTCTCTAAAAGTCAGGTTTTACCAAGCTATCTTTTGAATTCTACGTAAGAATGCCATATTTTGGATGAAGTCTAAAATGAGCAATTCCCGTTTTGTAATGTTTCAACCATAAATTATCCACAAGAAATAGAATGACCAAATGGCAATGTAGAAAAGTGATACTTATCAAAAAAAAAAAAAAAAAAAAAGGTACACTTGCAATGAAAAATACCCTGAGAATAATAGAAAGAACTTTGTATGCCTTCTTTTGGATCAAACCTTCAGCATCCTGAAATTCAAGTAAATGTTAAGTCATAATTATTTTTACCATTACAATGTGAAAAGATGAGAGAAGATCATCCTTCTTACACCACAAAGTGTCATCACCAGATAGAAACATCAACAAACCTTTAATGCAGGCTCTATTGCAACAAATAATAGATCTATCTCTTTGGCATCTAAACCAGGCAAAAGGGAGACTGCCAAATCAAATAGTTGTGCCCTATAGTTGCAAGAAAAAATTGAACTGTAAGGTGTCATGCATACCAAAGATATCAACATCGCACATATTTTGTCAATATATTGAAAATAATAGATAACAGACTGAAGAAATGTCAAAATTAGAGGGAAAAAAATTTGATGTATCAAATCATAAAAAATTATATGTGCAAAAAAATAATAATAATAAAATAAAAATGTTCCACCTTGCTTGTGATAGTGAACTCTCATTTGACGAGTTGTCTATCTGCATTGAATTAGAATTTCGGGAATTTTCTGCCTTTCCAGCTTCCTGAGTCACTTTCAAAAGTTTATGCATTGTACTCTTAAAGAACCTTGTGACTATTTCTTTATCTGATATTGAAGCAAGCTCCGCAATTGTGGTCTGCAAGTGTTGTAAAAACCATTATACACCATAACAAAACTTGAAACATTAATGAAGTTTCAACTAACATGAGCAAGACCTTAGGTACACAGTATTTCTAGCCGCTCGTTAGTAGATTATATAAAAAATCAATGTGGAGCACCATGCCCATTTGGCACTTTCCTTTCCACATAAAAGGGCTAGCCCAGTGAACAAGACTCCTGTCATCTTAGGGTCTGCCGGTCTGGGGAGGGTCAGATATACGCAGCCTTACCTCCACCTGGAGAGACTGTTTCCGGTTGTGAACATGTGGCCTCCATGTCACAATGGAGCAAACTTACTGTTGCGCCAATCCAACCTCACTTTCCTTTCCGCATGCAAATGAATAATTTAATCTATCTTCCACAAAAAGGAGGACACTATATAAAATCCTGGTGAATTGTTAACTAATACCAGGATGGCGGAGCATCAAGCCTAACCTCACAAAAACAGTTAACAATGAAAAACTATGTGAATGAATGACATTCAGATTTGTCTAAGCAACTATATTTGGCCTAGGAAATGAAACAATGATAATAGCTTTTTTCCAACATTATTACACCTCATAACCCCTGGACACAAACCAACGTAACACACAGGCAATCCTTTAAGTCTCAAGTCCATTATACCTAGATCAAATGTAAATTGAACCAATATATTTCACTTGTTGAAATTTATAGGCACCATTCAAGGCATAATCAAGCCAATGGTTTAGACGAGAAACAGAGGTGCCCTAAGTTTGTTTTAAATAAAAATCTAAAAAATAAAAGTTAAAAATAAAAAATAAAAAATAAAAAGAAGAAGAAGAAGAAGAAGATATATGACTAGGATAAACATGCAGTAGATTATTTAATCCTAGACTCATTAGCCACTTCCAAAAGGTTACAAAAACTGATTTAACAAGGAAATTTAAGAGTAGTCTTCCAAAAAAATATCAGTTCAAATTTTACATGAACTGATCAAACATATTGCCTTACGAATCACAAAGTTCTGAATTTTTAAGACTTTACTAATCTTTACTAGTTATGTGATAAATATATTAACTAAAAGTAACATAAAATGAAACTAATATGGAAAGATTCAAGAAGACTGAGACCAGAAAATAATTGACAATAGTGCAATGGTGCAAATGGTTATCTTGTTGAGACCAGAAAATAACAGACAAATTCAAATACCTGCAACAAACCACCAGTGTCTTTTGATGATTTCAAGAAGATTCCTGATAAAACAGACAGTAACTCACGAACAGATGACCTCAGCACATTCAAATTATCAGCTGCAATTTGCGGGGTGTAATGAGCCATAGCTCGCTGTCTGGGAATGCTCACTTCAGTATCAGACAACTGACTGTTTCCCTCTAAAATTCCCTTATTCTGCTGAATGAGGATCTGCAAACCGGAGCATATTATTCCACGAATATCAGGTTCATCACGAAGTGCGCTGCATAATGTTATCTCTAAATCCTTGAAGCTTTCAGCAGTATCCAGAGGGTAATTGCAAAACGAAGGCAACAAGGACCATAAAGAGTAAATAAGTCCATCCACGCTCCTTGATGAATAAATCTTGCCTTCTTGCTCAAGCTGCCAAAAGAAAGAAATAACAAGTGCATAATACATAGAAGTAATAAAATGAAGTTGTGTTATTATCAAAAAGATCGCATACCATTCGAGACTTCTGCCTTGCAAGACTAACCATAGCCAAAATAGATTCTGTAAAGAAGCTTATATGGGAACCAACAATATATTGCTTCAAAATGGGGAAGAGCCAAATATTGGCCTCGGATAGTTCTTCAGCCTCCAACTTAAGAGGTAGAAGACTTAAAAATGTTTCAGGGCCCATTGCACCAAGAGCTGCCCCAAGACATTCATGCAGCTGCAAAGCAATAAGTACATTAAAACATCAGTGACCAACGTAAAACTGAGACATTACAGATAGAACAAGTATACCATTGTTGATTTGACATAATTATTGACAATGAGATATGTCAAATCAGCTCAACCTATAGCTAAAAAGCTATAACGCTGATGTATTGTTCTATAATTTGGCCTGCCATTGCTTGACCAACAATTTTATACAATAATGTCCGAGGTTAGCTCCGTAACCAGTTCCAATCTACCAACAACATGCATTGGAGAAATAAACACAACGTCAATACAAGCCAACAGCCATTTTAATCTAAGGACAACATATGGACAAAATTGTCATGATTCAATAGACAAGCATGTCAAGCAGGGAGACCTCCCAAAATGATTTGAATTAACATCCAATATATAGTTCCTCAAACAGAAAGGGATTGGAATGATATTGTACAAGGCTTGTGAACAATTGATTTCAACTTCAAAAGCTCCCAATAATATCACCTTCCCATTTTAAGAATATCACTTTTTTTCTCTTTTTGGTTGTTTAGGGGAGGGGAGAGGGAGGGAAATGTTCTCAAAGGAAATAAATACTATATTTCAGGCCTAACAATTTAAATTAAGATTAGAAACTTGGACCAAAAGTCTATGCAATGCAAATTTATGAAGAAAAAAAAATTATCAAGAGTGAAATCTTAATCACCACTTTAAAGCCTAGGAAGTTTGAAACCTTAATCCAAATAAAATTCCCATTTCATTATTATATTTCTGGTGAGAGGGTTTGAATTAAGACTGTATTTAGTTTGTGACAGTAAGCCGTCAAATTGTTACATAGGGTAGTTTTACGTATTTGGATTGATTTTTAATATAGAGCGGAATGGAAAAATAGAGTTCATGAGGCTGATCTCAAGTAGTTGAGAGAAAAACTTTGTTAAGTTGGGTTGAGTCAATAATTGATTTTAATATCGTACAAATTATTTTGTTTGTTAAATTACCAAGGCATAATATCTTGTTACATTTTATTTGCTAGCTCAATCATAAACTCTAGGAATATATTCAACAGTAAAACAAGTACTTGTCGACCAATCAACATGTCCCAAACAACAGGGAGAACTAAAATAAAACAAAAATAAGTAAAGAATAATAAAAATAATAACACCATAAATGTCCAATAAATGCATATTCTTTTTTACTTGTCTATCCTTTTTCTTTTTCTTTGTCTTTTTTTTTTTTGGAGGGGGTGTAGTGGAGGGTATCTTCGCGCCCTTGTGGGGTGTTGGGACTAAACCCTTCATATACCTGCAATCACCCCCAAACCATTGGCATTTGGTAAGCCTGGGAAGAACGTTTTAATGCCTCCACCAGTTGAACAAGAGAACTCTGGATTATGACAAGAGGTTACATGCAAATTCAGCTATTCATGGAGTTGAACATATATCTGTCATAAAGGAAATAATGGTGTTCATGAATCTAAGAATAGCAATTCATAATTGATGTCAATTCCATGTCAACAAACCTCATTTGATAAGTTTCAAGAACCCCGATCATTGAAAAGAAAAAGGACCCATATGAGAACAAAATATATTTATTATATATATATATATATATATATTATCTACTATTTAATTAGTGAATCTAGTAAATCACAGCTCGGATGTTCTAGCCTTCTTCGGTAGTAAATATGGGTTACATGGCACGCAACTTTGAGGTGGAAAACATTATGGAATTCTTCAATCTAATATAGTTGAAAATCCACAAATTTCATTGAAATTTCAATAATTATAATATTCATTTACAAAAATTAAAAACTTGTAATATTAAGAAACAACTGTCCAACAAAAACAACAGATTTAAGGCGGAGCTCACTCTTCTAAGAGTATCTATTTTCCATTGTCATATAAATCATAATGTGTATATCTACAGATCCACCAGAAGAAGCAGCGACATTTGATGCCAACTTTAGAAGAAGATAATGAATCCACAAAAATGAATAGTCGTAACACAACAATAATGGAAACTAAAATGCCAGTACATTAAAGTTCATCATGGAAACAGGTTCCTGAAGTTACAACACTACCTGCTTCCTGTAAGGGAAGTCTTCATCTGGCAACTTCTGCATGTCTGCCAAGCTCTTAAGTGTTCCCCTCAAAAGGTAAGAAGAATATACACCTGAAAGATTCATTGGGTAACAGGTTATATGAGATCAACAACCCACCATTATACTGGAAGAGCATGTATGTTAACATAAGGATGAAAAAGTCAGCCGATGATGGAACAAGAAAAATATCTGAATGGCCATTCTGGATACACACGATATATCTAATGACCATTCTGGATACACGCAAGTGCTTATTTATAGAATCATGAAGATCCATATCATGTATCTTACCTATCACAACCCCTTTTTATCAGTAGCGTGGTGATTTACAAGTGAAGGCAAATAAAACAAGGGAGAAAAGCAAATATGAATTGAGGATACCTAATTTATCAAACATTGCCGAAACAACTTGAAACGACATGTCCCATACTGCAGCAAAGCGATAATCAAGTAAACTCTCAATATTTGCACAAACTTTTTCGATGATAGTTGGCCCAGACCTTCTTATGTCCACACTTGCACTCGCTATAATCTGATCCACTCCCTGCTTGATCAAGCTTTCATCAATACATGCATCTATCAGATTCTTGCATGCTTCCATGGCAGCAAATATAGCCTCCTCATGTTCAGAAGCCAAAATATCTGCGAAATAAACATACTTTTCATCACTGTTGCTATGCTGTCTTGACATTTAACAAAAGCTAAACCTGAGGGCAAATGTTCTCTACTAAATTATATAATACTGTATGCAACTATACTTATATATGAAACAAAAAAATTCATTTTATCAGTCGGGGGAATAAATGAATAAATCAAACCTCTAATTGCATTGAATACAACAGGTAGCTTCATTACACAAATTTGCCTATTAAGGGAATAAATTTTTTTCAATCCAACATCCAGTAGGCGGGCAGTGACTGTCATGCCATCTGCAGATGTTTCATTTGCAGATACAGAAAGAGCTAATGAGCATAACAGATCAAGTAGCACTTCAGGAGAAACCTCCAAGGTTGGGTGAAGACAGAGTACATTCAAACTGTCTGTTATGCGCCTGGTTACAAGGGGTTGGTTCAGTTCCAATAGAGATTTGAAGTACTTCAGTGTGCTAGTTGAGGACTTCAAGGACATCAATGGAAGACAATCTTTAAGAGCATCCAGAACGTGCAGAACCTCCTGCGCTCCTTTGGGTCCATCTGAAGCACTTGCATTTGATCCACCAGCAAGGAGAAGAAACCTTTCAAAGATGTTAGTAATTGCTTCACTTGCCGGTGCTAGCACCGATGTTCTTTGAAAATTAAGTAGAACGTCTCGGAGACAAGTGTGTGACTGCCTTCTCACCTGTCATCATCCAGTTGGACTCTTAGCAACATCAATTCAAAGTGCTGATCTAAAATTTTCAAGCTTATGAGGAAAAGGGAATCTATAAATTTCAATATCAAGCTAACATCAATCCATAATACCGGCCACATTCATAGATTCTGCTTAACAATCTCAAACACCCAATACAGCAAGCCCTTTAACAGTCATCAATAAAAAGAAAAGTTTTTCCAAGGACTACTATATAGATAGTTTTCCATCTCTTAACATTCTACCAAAAGTTGCTGGAACTGAACTAATCCATGTAGCAATAATAATGAAGAAAGTTACCAAAGAAAAGAGGAGATAGCACAAATGATTACAAATAAATGGCCCAACCACCATGTCAAAATCTTTCAATCTAACCCCTTATTGCAATAGATTTCACCTTCAAATGTGAATCCATTCAGTACTTCATCCTAACAGAAAGCTTCTGCATATGCATGTATATTAAAAATTCACACTTTATAACAACACTGGGAAAAAAAGGTCAAAATTTAGAAAAGATTATTATAAAAAGGTGAATGGGAGGCATTAAAGATATCGAGAATCATCATCAAATAAGTAATCTAACTTACATATCGATACCATCCATTTTGATTTAATCGTTCCAATCTCAATATTTGAGATAGATACACAAAATGTCATCTTAATGTTATGTGAAACAAACACCAAATTGGTCCAAACATAGAAAATCAAATGAATAAAAATGGATAGCACCCAAATTAAAGCGGAAAAAAAAAATACAGGGATAAATATAAAAATCATTACCTTGGGGCGTTCGTCCGTCACATGATTCAGAAGAAATCCATACAGCGAAGAAACATCCGACCAGTTGACCTTATCTCTGATGATGAGCAGATGGGATATACATTTCAATCCTGAAGCAGCAGCCCCTGGAGTGATCGATTTCGAACGAAGGGCTCGAACCACAAGTTC
>JAOTQH010259666.1:0-11331 GCA_025631255.1 Cornus kousa | reverse complement strand
CTATGGTTTAATTCTTCCTATTAATTCTCTAGTTTATTTACATGTCTATGTGTGATTAAATTAGGAATTATGTCTCATATGATTCATATGATTTAATTCTTCCTTTTGATTCTCTATTTTAATTACATGTTGTCTTATGTGTGATTATTTGGGAATTGATCTCTACACTAGTTTTTATATATTAATTGCATGTCTATGTGTGGTTGATTGAGAATCTAGTGATGGCTAGACATGGGTTTTTCATTGAATATGTTTGTCAATTAATTTGATGGTTTATATTTATGCTTGATGGGTTATTCTACAATTTAATTCATGCTTGTAGGTAGGTAGACAATCTTTACTTGATTTGATATTCTATGGCTTATTATTGTAAATTTTATAATTCTCTAGATTGATATGTGCTATAATTATGACTAATTTGATGGGTCATGCTTAGAATTGATGGATTATGCTACACCTAATTTAAGTAGACAATTCATTATTTAATTTGATGGTTCATGCTTAATATTGCAATTGGTAGTTGCATTTTGTTGACAACATTGTATTCCCCATTAATGGAAAGTAAGTGGGTAATTACATGAGCTTAGTGGTGATTCCAACACCCTAAGTCCTCTCTTCATATCTCTTAAATTCCTATCTCTCATTAGTTTACTTTACTTGCATTTTATTTTCATTGCACCTTAGTTTAATTACCTAATCTCTCTCTTTGTAATCATTTGATACATTAGAATCGAAGTTGAATTTCAACACGTAAAATCTCTGTGGACGATCCCGACTCGCTATACTTCATTAGTTGTAGTAGTAATTTTTATAAATGTAAATTTGACTAGAAAGGCTTCCTAAACCGCATTCATATTTTGACCTTGCGAAGTGACCTCTCGCATTAAAAAGTCCATTTTCTAAACACTTGAAAGGGGCTCGTCAAATTTTTTGGGAGCCGAAAAATGTGAGAACTCGGCCCTAGAATTGCCCCTTACAAGCTCTGCCCGAGTTGGATCGAAATGAGATTCAGATATGCTTTTTAATAACTTTCGCGAACAGATCGATCGATCAGAGAAAAGTTCGATCAATCAGATGTTTGATTTCTCTATTACATCATGCTACATTAGAGTTGTTTTCTTTCAGTTTATTTACACCTTATGGTGACAGTTATTTGTATGAAAATAAAGTAATGATGCATCATTATTATTATTACATTATTGTATATGATATGTGCACGTGTTATTTTTGTTGGCGGAAAGTAATATTTCACTCATGAAATTGTTTGGACTAGATGTGAATTTGGCACCACATTGATAAATTCAAACATAACTACTAAAGTTTGTATGTGGGAGTTTTAACGCTCTATAAGGATAGCTTAGGCTAGATATGGATTGGCTCCAAATCGGTAAACCCTTACACTGAGCAGAAGGTTAGCGGTTTGCTGTAATATGCTTAAGTGATATATCGCAATGGTATGAAACAGGGCGGATAGTGAGGTCTGCGTTTAGACCATATGCAGTTTTGCATATCTCATGAAATACAGTAAAAACCACTATATTTACTTAAATCCTAGATAGAATCAGTTTTGAGACCATAGAACTGTTTAGACTAATATATTACTTGTCTACGCGTTCATGATCCACTATTGAGGAAATTTATGGATGAGAGTGTTCTAAAGTTTCAATCTATCAATTTCTATAATTGTGTTTTCTAAAAAAAAAAGGGTGGTCACTCGACTTTTATAAAGTGTGTTGCAATTCATAGTGTCATTTTATAAAATTTAGAATGTATGGACCAAGTGGGAGATTGTTGGAAATTTATATATATATATATATATATAATAAAAATTATTTTATGGTCTTATGCACTACGTTTTCTAAAGTAGAATTGTAATGTAATTATTGATACTTGATGGATTAGGTTGTACTTTTCAATTTGGTAGTCTAATTGGAGTATGATTTTATATCGTTGGCTTGTGGTTTTCCAACTTATTTAGTGTGATTTAAATCTAACCATTGATTTCTAATTTTTCATGATAGGAAGGGAGACTTAGGCATGCTTGTTTGTAGAGAAGTCATCCCCCTGTTGTTGTTATATATAAGGGTTTTGAAACCTTTATTCAGACCTATCATATCGACAACTCTCAGAATGGGGTAAAATGCTCTATTTTTCAGGTCTCTCAAAGGGCACTAAGGAATTCTCAAAGGTATCTAAAGTTTAATCTTCTAATCAGGTATAATATTAAAAATCTTTATTTAATTCGTGATTAATTTTGATTTCTATATTTTTTTTATTATTTAAACCCAACATGCAAGGCACAATTTGGAAATTGATTTGTTGTGGTATGCAAAGTTCCCCTTCTAGTGATCAGAAGCCCAACTCACCAATTGTGGCCATAAAGAACTTTGAATGTAGAATCCATAACGTACTTGAATAAATGTTCAAAGGGGCCTGACGAATGTGCATTTAAAAAACAGATGATCGTGTGATTTAGGTTCAGTTTTGCAGAGTGGGCAAACAGTTACTTTGATGTGTGATGTACACCTTCGATCTAGTGTTAACAATCGATTTTGTAATGCAACCCATTGATAAGCGCTGAAAAGTGCGCATTTAAATCCCTTAAGTTTGAACGTTCTAGTACCTTATTCTATCTTATTTTTTCATTTTAGTCTAATTTTATGTTATTTCCCTTTTCAAGCACTTATCTACAAAATAAGTCAATTCGGCCAAATTAGAGCATAAAAGATGCAATCTCAGGCTCAGTGGAAGAAAGGAGCAAAGTGGAAACAAATTTGGTGAAAGGAAACCTTTTTCGATTGATCGAACCTAAGCCTTGATCTATCACACAGTGATCGTTCTAACTATTCCAAGATGGATCAAACCTTTTGTCCTTATCCTCAAAAAATTTCCCTTTTCTATTGATCCAACATTCCTTTGATCGATTGAATGTCATTGATTTTATCCCTACCTACCACTTTTGTCCTCTTCCCAAAAATATCTTAGCCTTGTCTTTATTCCAAAAAAGGCGCCGCTATAGTTCGATCAATCAAACCACTCTTGTGATCGATCGAATTGTCTCAAGTACGAGAAAAACAGAGTTCTAGCCAATTAAAAGGTGTGCTCGTGGTGTAATCATTTGGAGGTCCTAGTGCACGAGGTCTGACCATTTCGGGTGGCATTTGAGCTACCTATATAAGGGATTTGGCTATTTTTAGTAAAAGGTTGGTTAGTTGGATATAGTGGCTATAGATTAGAGAGAGAATAAACACATTTTGGGGAGGATTCTTCTAATTTCTAGGGTTCTATCAAGAACACCAATAGGATGAAGATGAATTCAACCATGAAAAGAGCCATTGAGGGTTGGATGACAACAATCATGAGTGGCTAGATCATTCTCTTGGGGGTAGAGAGCCCTAGGCTAGCATCCTAAACTTTAATACTTTGTAATTAGTGGGGATTTGTGTTGTAAATATTGTATTGACCTCATGTTTATATAAATCTTGTTTTTACATGATTTGTGTGATTTTATGTTTCCAATTAATCTTTTAATCCTATTCATATGTCTCCGTGTGATGGAATGGATTATTCGGAGCTTACACTTGATTCTTTACATTTGGTGCATGAGATCTAGTGTTGGTCAATGCATGGTGCTTAATTGATTGCTCTTGTATTTTCTTTGATGGACTATGTTTATTTCTTGATGGATTATGCTACCTCATTAGTTTAATTTCCTTATCATTAGTGTAATTGTAGCATAGTTGCTTTAATTTCCTGGATAGGTAGACAATCCATTCTTGTTGTTTGATAGTCTATGTTTATGAGTACAAGTAGTATATTTCTCTAGATTTATGTGTGTGTATTGATGGGTTTTTTGAATGGGTAATGGCTTAATTTGATGGGTTGTGTTACTCACTAGGTTAATTAGACAATGTATGCTTATTTTGCCATCCATGATTAGTATTACAATTACTAGAACACACACACACACACACACACACACACACACACACACACTCTTGATTTACAACTTTTAATCCCCCTAAATTAACAAGTATTAGATGTTTAGTGAGGTAAAGCCTAGTGGTGAACTCTATGTCCCAAGACCCCCTCTCTCATTCTCTACACCTCACTTACTTTACTTTGCTTTACATTGCATTGTTTTTAATTAATCATTGCTTAATTAATCAAACAAACTACTCACTTTTGATCATTCGACCTACTAATCCAATTTTGATTCCGTAGTATCTTGCAAAACCCTTGGGACGATTCATTTTCACTCATACTACATAGTATAGTGCTCAGTGGTTTTTATAAATTTTAAATGTGGTGGCCACTTCTCACACTCACACTTTTTACATCATTTTGAGCACAAGGCAAAGGACACACCACATTTTTGGCACCGTTGCCGGGGATTAGCAGCGCTGTATTTGGAATTGAATAAGAATTAGTACTCTTTTGATCCTTACTTTATTTTATTTTATTTTGTTTTCTCACTTTGTTACTCTTAATTGACTAGGTACTTGAAGCAAAGAAAATCAAAGCAAAGGAACCAAAAAGCAAGCAAAATAATAATAATAATAATAATAATAATAATAATAATAATAATAATAATAATAAATTAAAAAATTAAAAAAATTAAAAATTGCAAAAGCAAAGTAAAAAGCTAAAAAATTCTTGAAGTTGCTTAAGGACCTTTGTGAGCATTTATAAACTCCTCTTGCTTAGTTAAATGATCAGCTTGTGTGGAGAAATTTTATTTTATTGTTGATCATTGGTCGTGTGGAGGCAACTTAATTTTTCTTGCATTATTGAAAAGCATAGGAGTATGTGATTAATGTATGTGGAGGAGTATTGTTGATTGATTTGTGTTATGGAGGAGAAGTGTATTTGCTATTTGTTGTGTTTGTTGCTTGTGTTGACTTATATTGTGCATGCATGGTCGTAGGTCTTTAAACTACCCTGTTGTTCCTTTGAATCTTAATCTTGAGTCAATTGTATGCAATCCAAGGGGTACGGGTAATTCGAGTGAATCCATTGCATCAATGTACGATCATATTGAAGACCTTGGTCATGTAGACCAACAATGCATACTTCATCCCAATGCCCAACAACATAATAATATGCACGTTCCTCTCGGTATGCCTAGACCTGTTACTCCTCAACCACAAGGCCAAGTTTCACTTAGAATGCTAAGGCCATACTTTCTGCCACCACCTCCACCTCCCATTATCCAAGCTAATAATGGAGCTCATGTAAAGCCACCAATTGCAAATCCTCTGATGAATTTAAAAGATTACTATGTGCCTAATGAATATAATGCACCCACATGCATTTCTCTTCTTGCATTTAAAGCCCATCATTATGAAATTAATCCACAAACCATACAAATGCTTCCTAACTTATACGGGCTAACCAATGAGGAACTATATAAGCATTTAGATGAGTTTCTTGAAGATTGTTCCACTGTGCATTACACGGACATGTTGGAGGAGGTATTAAGGCTTAAACTCTTCCCATTTACCCTAAAAGACAAAGCAAAGTATTGTTTCAATAATTTGAGTCCTCTTTCCAAAACTTCTTAGGCAGAAATGCAACAAGAGTTTTTGAGAAAGTATTATCCCATTTCCAAAACTAATGCCATGTGCACTTCAATTCATGAGTTTTCACAAGGGGATGGGGAGATGTTACATGAGGCATGGGAATGATTGAATGACTTGCTTAGAGAGTGTCCTCATCACGACATTCCTAAGTGTCAAGTCATCCAACATTTCTATGAAAATTTATCGGATACCTATAAAGGCATGGTTGATGCTTCAATGGGAGGGTTTTATTTGGATAAGCATGAGGATGATGTGTGGAGATTGTATGAAAACATGAGTGAAAACTCAATGCATCGAACATTGTCCTCTAGAAATGGTAGGAATGCAAATGTAGGAGGGAGAAAGAATTCAAGCTTATATCAAGTGGAAAATTCTAGTGACATAGTTGCCAAGGTAAAATCTTTAACTCAAAGGTTTGATCAATTTTTGATAAATCAAAATTCGGCTCCTGAAGTGTTTTCCTTCTCTCATCATTATCATTCTAGTGAGTCTTGCATGACATGTTTAAGTGTTCTACGCACTACTTCCAATTGTCCCTATGGACATGTGCATAATGAGCATATTGAACAAGTCAATGCTGTATTTGTGAATCAAAGGAATAACCCTTATAGCAATCATTACAATCCCAGGTGGAAAAATCACCCCAATTTCTCTTGGAAAGGCCAAGGGGAAGGTTTAAATCCTCTCTAAGGTGGTTTTCAAGGGAAGTATGTTCCACCCTACTTGCATGGCCAAAATTCTCAAGGCTATCGTCTGCCTTATGAAGCTCCCAATGTGAACCAATTCTCAAATTCTCAAGGTCCCAAGGTCCCAATCAACCATCTTATTCTCAAGGTTATCCTAGAAGTCCAGCTTTTGAGGAAAAAGTTCTATCGGCTTTAGGTACTTTGGAGGCCAACACTCAATTGCTTCATTCTCACTCACAATCAATTGCTTCATTCTCACTCACAATCAATTGCCTAGTTGGAAACCCAAGTAGGACAAATAACTAGCACATTGAATGCGAGGGAAAAAGGAAAAATGCCACTTAATCATGCACCTAAGCAACAATTCTTAGTGGAGACCACTTCCTAAACGGAAGGTCCTTCACTTGAGCAAGTTAATGCGGTGACTACTTTGAGAAGTGGAAGGATGATTGATAACCAAGTTAATGAATTTAATGAAGAGAGTAAATCGGTGTAACCTAGTGTTGACACCTGTTGACAAGTGGTCATTAATCATATGCCAAAATGTGTGAATGTGAGTGGTTCAAGGAAAGCCTTTTGAGTCAAATTCGAATTTATAAAAACCACTACCACTAACGTAGCAAAAGTGAGTAGGGATCGTCCCAAAGGATTTGCAAGATACTATAGAATTAAAATTGGATTAGTAGGGCAAATGATCAAGTAGAGTGGTTTCTTGGTTGAATTATGCTATAATTAATTAAAAAGAATGCAATGTAAAATAAGCTAAAGTAAATGAGGTGTAAAGAATGAGAGAGGGGTCTTGGGACATAGAGTTCACCACTAGGCTTTACTTCATTAAGCATTTAGCATTTGTTAAATTAGGAGGATTCCATATTGTAAAACAAGTGTGTGCCACTAATTGAAATACTAAGCATGGATGGCAAATTAAACATAAATTGTCTAATCAATCTAGTGAGTAACACAACCTATCAAATTAAGCCATGAACCATTCAATAAACCCGCAATCAATACAAACACAAAAATCTAGAGAAATATATTTCTTACACTCATATACATGGACCATCAAACAAGAAGAATGGATTGTCTACTTATCTAGGAAATTAAAGCAACTAAGCTACAATTTCACTAATGACAAAGAAATTAAACTAATTAAACTAATGAGATAACAAAATCCATCAAGAAATAAGTATAGTCCATCAAATAAAATACAAGAGTAATCAATTAAGCACCATGCATTGACCAATACTAGATTCATTATTTTAATACACATAGACATGCACCAAATATAAACAATCAAGTGTGAGTACATAATCATACATTCTATCACACATAGACATATGAATAGGATTGAAAGATTAATTGGAAATATTAGACCATACAAATCATATAAAAATAAGATTTATACAAACATGAGGTCAATACAATATTTACAACACAAATCCCTACTAGTTACAAAGTACTAAAGTTTAGGAAGCAAGCCTAGGGCTATCTCTAGCCCCAAGAGAATGATCTAGCCACTCATGGTTGTTGTTATCCAACCCTTAAGGGCTCTCTTCATGGTTGGATTCATCTTCCTTCTCTTAGTTTTCATGGTAGAAACCCTAGCAATTGGAAGAATCCTCCCTGTGTATATTCTCTCTTTAATCTCTAGCTAATATCTAACTAACCAACCCCTTTACTAAAAATAGCCAATTTCCTTATATAGGTAGCTTAAATGTTACACCTAATGGTCATACCTTGTGCACTAGGGCCTCCAAATGATTGCACCACGAGCACACCTTCAATTGGGCTTGAAGTTTATTTTGCACAAATTTTGAGGCAGTTCGATCAATCACACCATTGTTTCGATCAGTTGAAGCATGATGGTGCAATTATTTAGATAAGGACAAAGGATAAGATATTTATAGGGAAAAAGACAAAAGTGGTTATGAGGATAAGATCAAAAGGTTCGATCAATCGAATATGAAATTTTCCTTAGGATAAGGACAAGGGCTCGATCCATCAAGGTAGGGTTGGAACGATTACAGTGTGATTGATCGTAGCATGGTTCGATCGATCGAACAAGACATTTTCACACTTTGCTTTCACTTTGCTCATTTTTTCCACTAAACTTTGGATTACTTCTTTCAATGCTCTAATTCAGTTGATTTGACTTATTTTGGGAATAAACACTTAAAAAGGAAAAAAACATGAAATTAAACTGAAGTGGGAAAATAAGATAGAAAATAGTCCTAGAATACTCAAAATTAAGGGTTTAAATGCGCAATTTTCAGCGCTTATCACCCATCCCATTTCACATCCTATTCCTCCTTCACTTAGTAAATAGGACCCCATTGTTGAGACTCCATCACCAAATGTTCTTGAGAAATCTTTTGAGCTAAAGGCTCCATTTCTGGATACTTTGAAAGCGTTCATATCTTTTAAAAGATAACAAGACATGGTGAATGAAATAATTGATGTGTTTCAGAATGTCAAAATCAATCTTCCTCTCTTAGATGCCATTAGACAAATTCTGGCCTATACCAAATTTTTAAAAGATTTGTGCACTTTAGAAAGAAAGAACAAGAGCCAAGCACTAAGGAAACTTGTCCTTACCAATCACGTTAGCTCCATTATATAGCACAATAATACTCTCCCCAAGTTCAAAGACCCCGATTCACCCATTACATCTTGCACTATAGGTGACCATGTCATTAATCAGGCTCTTTTGGATTTAGGGGCGAGCGTGAATCTTCTTCCATACTCGGTGTATGTCCAATTGGGTTTGGGTGACTTAAAGCCAACATCGGTAGTTTTGCAACTAGCCGACCGATCTATTAAAAAGCCCCGGGGTATAATTGAGAATGTTTTGATAAAAATTGATAAATTCTTCTTCCCGGTTGATTTTGTAGTTATTGACACGAAACTAGTTGCCAATCTAAAGAGCCAAATCCTCGTTATCCTTAGCCATTCTTTCTTGGCTAACGCAAACGCCAACATAAATTGTAGGACGGGGATAATGAAGATTTCTTTTGGCCATATGAAAGTGAAGTTGAACATATTCAATCCAACCCCTAATTCAATGGTCAAGCATGAAAAGTCTTATGTCATGGAAAATGTTAAAAAACTTGACTCGTTTCCTCTTGCTAAAAAACCAAGGATTTTACTCTCAAATGAATCCTCAAAAGATGTTTTGAAATGCAATGCGAAAATGGTTTAGAAGCCCAAAAACCTTTTTGACCAAAAACTATCAAGTATACTTGAGCCAAATCCAACAATTTCCTTTGGAAATGATTTATTGGGTGGGGTTCAAAGTTCATTTCACCCCATTAAGAAGGGGATGCCCAATTTTTTTTTTTTTTTGATCTAGGCTAAAAGAGCCCAACATCTTGCTAGAGACGTTAAACACTAGCATTCGTAAGGTTTTCTAATCCTATTCCTCCCTCATTTCTTTTTGTTCTTCATTCTTGCGTCGTCTAGATAGGGTTCAAGGTCATCCATTTCTGTTTTGAGGCTTTGTATGGGACTCTTTGCACTTTCATCTCAAAATTAGGCATTTAGTTCTAGTTCGATTGATTATAAATGTACCCTTGATTGATCGAACCTTTCTACAGTCAAATTTTCTGTAGATTTTCAATCCTCTGTCCCATCGTTCGATTTTTTCTACAGATTTTTAGTCCTCTGTCCATCGTTCGAACTTTCATGTTCGATTGTTCAAAGTGCATTTCAATCGATCGAAGTGCCCTGTGATCAATCACACTTCCATACTTAGAAAAAATTTGAAGTTCTGCAAATTTCAGGCCTCTGTCCCATCGTTCGAATTTTTTTGCAGATTTCAGGTCTCTGTCCATCGTTCGAACCATTGGATTGATCAAAGGTTTGATCAATCCAAGCCTGATCGTTCAGAGTTCCACTTTTAACTTTTTGATTGACTTTGACTTTTTATTTCTATTTTGATTTTGATTTTTATCTTTTAATTCTAAAAAAAAAAAAAAATCAAAAATTCAAAAAGATTTTCAAAAATATTTTGTCGTTTTGCATTTCAATCGATTTGAGCACCTTCATGATCAATCGAGATTCGATCGATCAAATGAACCATTTGATCAATTACACATGTTGGGAACAATTTTAAAAATAGACCCAAGGGTCATTTGGATCGTTCATTCCATCGATCCAAAGCTTTCCTCTCCTCCTGAAGCTCACCTTCTTTTTCTCCACATTCGGCGAGACTTCGGCAAAGTTCCTGAGGTCCAAAAACTCCATTTCTGACCACATCTCTATTCTTTTTCCACTTATCTCTTCGGATTAAGGTAGGATTTGTGTTTTATTATTATTATTATTATTTTTTGTTTTGATTCATGTTGATTTTTGTTGCCATGATCATATTAAGTTGTTTTTAATTCATTTTTGTTTCCATTTTTAGATTTTGAGCATGTACATATATGTATATATATGTATTTATATCATTTTTGTTTCTGAATTTGGATCGGGTGTCATGTGCCACCAAAAGCTCGAGCCTATGAAGCTGAGATTGAGTATTATTAAAAGAAGAAATCCAAAAATATTCTAAGTGTTAAAGGAAAAGACGCTTTAGAAAATAGTTGAAGAAATTTGACTAAGTGTAGAATTGAAGATCGAACACCATCTTTGGAAGCTCGAGCAATACTTCAAGAAAGCTCGAGCTTTGCTCCTAAAGCTCAAGCCTGAGCCCCAACGCTCGAGCTCCACTTCTTAAGTTCGAGTCTTCCAGGATAGATCAGATTTTAAGTTACGGGAATTATTCTTTTCCAAGTCTTAATTCATTCCAGATGGGCCAGAAGACCTAAAAGCCCACTAGACCTTTATTTTCTTCTATAAAAGAAGGCATATGCCTTGATAGAAGGGGTTCAAGTCAGAAGTTCTAAGTTTCTTGTTATCATATTATTCAGAAGGCTGTTATTGTGGTGGTAGCTTTTAGGGTTTCCATAACCTTAGAAGGTGAAGATCTTGAGAAGAGAAGTGCCGTCCATGCCGTCTGTGTCGTCCGTGCCATCTGTGTCGTCTGTGCCGTCCGTGTCGTCCATGCCGTCCGTGTCGTCCATAAC
>JAOTQH010259636.1:0-10987 GCA_025631255.1 Cornus kousa | reverse complement strand
CCTTTTATTTCTGAAAGGCAATGAGATTATTCTCCTCTACCGCTATGGCACATTCCAACACTTTAGCATATGTGTCATAACGATGACCCACCACAAACTTCTTCACATGAGAGATCAACTCACGCTCAAACTTTCTAACCATGTGCAACTCATTCATAACAATGTGAGGAACAAATCGAGATAGCTCTTTAAACTTCCTCTCGTACTCACTGATTGACATATCATTGTTCTGTTCCAGTTGCATAAACTCAGTTGCCTTCTTCACCCTCACTGATAGTGGGAAGTATTTATCGTTAAATTGAGTTTTAAAATTATCCCAGGTCATAGCTGTAATATCCAAAACCATCCTGACCTTTGACTGCCACCATTGACGTGCCTCACCAGATAAAAGAAAAGGACCAATCTTCCTTTTCTGCACCTTAGCGCAGTCCATCATCTCAAAATACTTTTCCATATCATCAATCCACTTCTTGTCATCATGTGGATCGGTAGGTCTGATGAATTCAACAGCCCCCAATTTGTGTATATCTCTAATAAATCCAATCATAGGATTCGGCGCATAAAGTGCATCCTCCAATAGCATATTGTCATGTTTAACACCACCACGACCGACACCTTCTTGACCTCTTCCTCTAGCAGGTAGTCCTCTACCTCTTCCAGTTCTGGACATCCTATTTCCAGTAAAGAATGTCAATGATAAATCTTATAAGTACCTTATACTTTAAACTAGAGCATGGTAAGAGAGTAAAAAATTCATATAACTATATGCTCTTATTCCTATTATCACTTCATTTTAGCAGGTAATTCTTAACCTAGGCTCTGATACCAAACTGACACACCTCAAATTTTAATACAAAAACTCTTTGTTTTGTATGTAAAATCTGATATAAAACTTCCACCAATTCTCAACATACATCCATTATAAAATATAACCATAATGAATTACATCATCCAATTTTATTAACATGAGTGTCTGATAAACATAAATCAAATCCAAAAATAAAGTAAAATTCCCTCTAACACTGCAAAACATCTATTATCACTGAATTAACTCGATAAGGTTTCATAAAACATTAACTTTATTACAATAATCATAATAAAGGAAAACCGAACTGAAATAAATTAATGTGTAACGAGCTAAAATCCATCCCCGTCATGTGTCTTCATCACGTTCCTACTCTACGAGCACCTGAAATGTGATTATGGGATGAGCTCACAAGCTCAGCAAGAAATGCTAAACATAATCATTGTTCAGCAAGCTAACCTTACCTTGTATTCCAATATATATATAATCAACTCAATAAATGCATTAATTAATTATGCATAACCCAGTTAATTATACACTCAATAAATAACCATTATTTATTTTTAATAAATTCGCACATCTCACATGAGCCCCGTGCTCCCATCCAATAAAGTAGTGTGAATCGTATAGTCCCTGACTACCGAAAACACACGTGTGGCTGGATTATACGTCTGCTCCCCAGATCATTCCTGATTACGTCCACACAATAAGGGCTCATTAGACCCATGGCCATCATAAAAGGGTTGTGCACTCCCAAATAGGTAGGTCCCTGACCATACGCAAAAGTCATCATAGGATCAGTCCCTAACTACCCCTCCGACTAATCCAACTCATCCATTAATTATTAATTATGGTAAATTATGAAAGATATCATTAATTAATAATTCAAATTAATGATTAAAGCACGACAATACATATTTAATTCAAAAAACATTACTCTAATGACCCAACCACTAAGAGTACAAAAATCCTGGACATAGCTTAATATTATATATGACTCCCTGCAAAATTTCAGAATCTAACTCTTAATATCCTTTCCGTACTCTCCGTTTTAGTACTGAAAATAATACTTATTCGGGTTTTAATTTCGAAAAACTATCAAGCAGTCATTTACCAATTTGTATTTCAGCACAACTAAGTTTAGTGCACTTAAAACTAATATCCTGGAATTTTTCTCAATTATTGGGATAACAATACTATTTTTCCTAATTTCCTTTTAACTTAATTCAATTTTAAAAGAATAATAATAATAATGATAAAAAAAATAAGATTTAAATTTCACAGTAGACTCCAAAATGGGCCTTCCTCATCAATCACGTTAGGTAAGCTTTGATCCAATGCATACATACATATATATATATATATATATATAATCATAATTATTTAGTTTCATATCAAACTAAACCACTGAACTTAAAATAGTGCCATCACACATGATCCGTACCCATTATATAAGCCATTACACCTATAGTCCACTGATCCGTACCCATTCTCTACTTCTAAGCTTTACACACATAGAAATAGAAAACTTAAATATATGTATGTATATTACACCTATAAGTTATATCCAATCTAATCATTCAATTATTTTCCTATACCACTTATACCACTTAATACCAACTCATCATAACAACATGATAACATCAAAAATCATCCCAATGTTTTCGACGTGAATAATATATCGCAACATGTAAATGTATAATTAATTTATTAATTAATATACTAACAATATAACCAGTCTGTACACTTAACAGAATCAATAATCATAATCAAAATTTATTTAAATAAATATTATATAATCTTTAATAATAAATCATTCTCCTAATCACACCCAATTAAATTCAAGATAACAACCTACACCACTTAAACTATTCTAACCACAACAATCATTAAGATTAATTTTTCTTATATTTAATAAAATCATACAAATTAGATTTTCCAGATTATCAAAAGCAAGTAACAAATATATATAGGAGCACAATGCAAGATTAACTTGCCTGGGTAAAGCTAATTCCTCCTTCCTACGCGAATTCCCGATTACCGTTCCTTCTCCCCGGCTACTGCAGGAAAAATACGACGTCAGATCATTCTTTCTGGATCTTCTCCCTCTCCCGTTGTCGTGCTAATATTTTTTTTTATATATAAGTAACGTAATGGAGAGTTATACATATATAGGGAGTTAGGTGAGATAATATAAGGATTTAAATTTTTTTTTTTTAAATTTAAATTATTTAACCAACTCTATCTTAATATACTATTTAAATTAAATCACGGATAACAACAAAATTAAATAAAATAAATAAATAAATATATATATATATATATTTTTTTTTTTTTTCTACACGGGTTTTACACTGAGAGAGTGTTTAAAGCTAAGAATGAGATCATCTCCTCTCAAAATATGTTAGATTCTGATCCAAGTAACATTGTCTTGAGGAGGAAAGAGGAAATAGTACTTATTACCACCTACTCCAGCCTCTGTAAAGTTGAGGAACAGCTTCTCCAACAAAAATCTAGGGTTCTTTGGCTTGCACAAGGTGACCTCAACACCATCTCCACATCCACAAACCAAAACTCACCACTCACCACTCACCACTCTTCTTGCAGAGAAGGTTTTATGAGCTTGTTGATGGATTCCCACCTAGACCTATGGGTTATGGGTAAACGAGACTGGTATCCATATTGGGCCAATTCTCTTTTGTACAATATGGATTTGTAATATTTTTCCTAGGCTTTTGGTTTTCTTTATTGTGACTATTTTTGGCATACGGGCACATGGCCCATTATTTTGCACCATCGGGTATGCCCCTTGTATACGTGTAATTATTTTTATTTTTGATTTACACTTATTTAATGGAAATATATATATATATATATATATATATATATATGTATCTTATTATACACATACAATAATGTATTTCCTCCGTCCCAAAATAAGAGTTATGCTTTTCTTTTTTGTCTGTTCCAAAATAAATGTACACTTTCCTTTTTTAAATAATATATTTCATATATTTTCATATGTATTCTTTGAATTTAAAATTTCAAACTTTAATATTCAAAACTTAAATGGACAAGTTAATAATTTTTTAGACAGTCAATGCATGTCCCATATCTCCCGTTAAAATTTACTACTGCCCATAAGTGACACTTAAATTGTAACGGAGTGAGTATTATTATTAGTATGTCCTAATACTATATTATTAAATGAATTTTTTAATATTACATATTTTCTTCCCTAATTAGATTTTCATATATTAAATTTCAGTATTTCCTAATACTATAATTATTATTATTAAATTTCTTTTTATACTATACTATTATTATTTCCTTTACTAATTAGATTTGCTTTTCTTAAATTAAATAAATAAATTATATAAATAAATCATTTAAAACACTTTGTATTTTTAATAATAATATATATGTAATATAATAACTAAAAAAAAAAACTTGTATTGATACATAAAAATGCAGTTTTAATTATTTGGTAATTAATATAATACATAAAGCTAATTTAATAACAAAATTTTAAATTAGCCTCAGTAAGGCTACCCTTGAACCACATTGATAAACAATTAAAGATGTAAGATTAATTATTAGCATCTACAAATAAAAGTGAATTTGACAATAAGACCTGATCTATAAGTTCAAGAAATGTGAAGGGCCTTTAAAAAGCTTAAGAAATGTGATTAGTAATATATATATATATATATTATAATCTCCACACCAAAAATGGCTATTTAAGTATGAAAAAGCTACATACCAAAAATACATAACAATTATGTCAAGAAGTCATTTCTCCCTCTCTCTCTATATATATATAAACCCTAATTATGGCAAGTAAGCTTATTGACTTGAATATTACGAATAAATATATTGACCACATTGATGGCAATTGAAGATTACAGATTATCAGCATCACACACACAATCAGACCATATAGATAAACAGTTGTTCGCTGGTATATAAATAGCGAGAGCTTTTATGAATTTCACAATAAGACTTGTTCCTAAGATGAAGAGCTCTTATGTTTTCACCCTCCTCCTAGTGCTTTTCCTTGCTCTCTCTGCAGGTAAAAAATTGCTCATCTCCTTTGAACCATCTACTAATCGTTGTCTTTGTTTTTTTGTCTACAAAATACACATTCATATATATGTACCCACACAATAAAATACATATATACATATATTTATATACATTCATATATTATTTATAGTATGTATGTGATTCTATTTATATTATCTCGTTTAATGTATGAAAACAGGTACCATGCAAGAAAGTGAACCTCATTGTAAGGCCAAGTCTTTCAATCTTTTGGATTGCGACAAATTGGCCTGCGTTCAGACTTGCATTGATAAAGGAATTGGGTTCATTAATGGTGGATGTCTCAATGAACATACATGTTGTTGTGATATCGAAATGAAAAACTGAATTGTTGATTTGTATCTTCAATCATCTTCATGAATAAATGAATTAATATGATTTTAGTGTGTTTGGAATAGAACAATTTACTGTGACATTTACTTTCTCCTGGTTTCATGAATAAATAAATATGATTTTAGTGTGTTTGGAATAAATAAATTCTTTTTTTAAAAAGTTAATTTCATATTTGAACCCATAGTTGCTTGTGCTCTGAATGTTTTTTCTTTGATGTATTGTGTTCAATATTATTTTAAAAAATATTTGGTAATAAAAGGGTTACAAGTTTGAAAACTAAAATGACTAATCAAAAAATTACTTCCACCGTCCCAAAAAAATAAGTATTATACTTTCTTTTTTTATTTGTTACAAAATAAATGTCCACTTTACTTTTTTAAACAATATATTTTACATCTTTATCTCTTATAAGTTTAAATATTCAAAACTTAAATATTCAAAACTTGACTGGAAAAAAATTCAAATTCAAAAGGGATATTTTTTTGCTTCAAGGGATCTAACAATTCAAATTCCTCCAATAAGGAATAAGGAATTTGACTGGAAAAAATCTCTCCGAGAATCAAAAGTTGTAGGTCCAACTCATAATATTATATCTATTTTAGCTAGTATGCAAGAGAGTTCATACTCATTACTCTCTAAGAATGTTCCAACGCAAATCAATCAAATTCTTAGAACCTTTATCTGGTCCAAAAGTTAGTTTCATTAGCAAGCCCAAATTTAAATGTGGGTTGGGCTTGCCTAAACTGGACGGATAAAGCTACTGTTTTGAATCGTATTGTATATTGTTCTTCTTCTTTTTTCGTTCTTTTATTTTTTCATTTTTGGTAAATCAATTCATTGAGGAAAAGAAAATGAGATGATAATATTAATATATTGATTAATAAATTTACAGAATCTTTCCTTCCATTTCCTCCTATTTTTGTGTGGAAATCCATCCTATTTCTTCCAACCTTTCATACCAAACATAAATCTCATCTCCTTCCATTACCATCCTTTACTTTTCCTTCCATTTCTATTACACCAAGCTGGCGTATTTAAAATAGTTTTTTTTATATTTTATTTTATCTTCTTTGGTCACAATAAACAAATTTATTAGCCACCATTGCTAGTAAACAGCCAAAAAATATAGAACTTGACAAATGTTTCTGACAAATGTTTCTGGCTACACAAAATTTAAGGATGGGGGCATTGGCTTAGTTGTATCCCCCATCCTTAAAGGCAAAATATACATGATTAGGAGCTAGCAATATATTACAGAAGCAACTAATTGTCTTTTCTTACTGCTTACAAGCAGGAGCTAGCAAGAAGGGCAACAAAAAACAGACAATATCTTACTTAATTCCCAACCATCGAAGAACATGAAGCTCAGAAGAACTTATCAAGAAACCACAACCCGGCATTTCTTAGAGACCCTGGGTAACATCGGTACAATGCGTGCGCCACTCATATCCCACGATCCGGTCGACCGAGTACGTATCAACAGTTTCTCTAGAATTTTTGAATTCTTCAAAAAATATTTTGCCACTTCCAGATCACCACCACCAACACGCCCTCCAAACGCCTTAAATTCAATCTCCTTCAGGGGAAACAACAAACAAGAAGGCACGTTCTCAGGTGGATACCATCCCCATATTTGCTGGTTTTCCACAAATTTATCGTGTAAAAGTAATCAGTAAAGAAATATAAATAGTAACAACTCTCATTTAATTGCATAACTAAATTATATATATATATTGCCTTAGTGTTTTACCCTTAAAAATAAGCTTTTCCAATCGTGGCGAGCGTTCAAGAAAATCCAGTAACAATCTCCAATGAGTATATTCACCAATCTCCAAACAAATCAAACGGTCAAACTTTGGCATCGGAGACCTGCACAAACGAGAGGTCTTCGTGCAAAAAACAGAATATGAAGTCAATTAACATTTGAATTAAGCCACCAATAGTCCAAAATGTAGGACTAGGCATAAATAAAAATGGAAGAAATCATCATAAATAGACTAACGATGATGGGTGAGATAAAACGAAGCCTCTGAACTTTAGACATTCGTTCAACAAATTCTGCTACAAGTCCTTCCACAGAATCACGACGGTCAGGGCTGTCTCTTCGTACAAATCTAATGTCTGCATTGACAAGGGCATTTAATTTATCGAATGAATAGCTTTTGGCGTCGCCTAAATAGCCATGATATTCAAGATTTTGAAGATTTGGTGTATTAAGTACAAGCTTGTAGCCACCCTCACGGGAAAAATTTATAACTAAACTCTTGAGAACAGGAGCAGAAATGTGGAACACGCTAATATTTTTGTAATTGCATATTTTTACAGACAACTCTTCAAGCAGAGGGAAGCCAGAAATGAGTCTATCAATTGAGTCATCATCCGAAAATTCAAGTCCTTGAATAAGGAGGATTTTGAGATTCTGAAGAGAAACCAAAGTAGGGACATTGAGAACAAATCCACCAACCAGTTCAAGTACGATTAGACTTGTGCAAGTAAAAACCTCGTGAGGCAGCCCTTTATAGTAGAATATCATTTGGAAGAAAAGATGAAGCTCGCGCAGATTACGTGCCAGTGCAGTAGAAATCCAAACATTAAGATGTGCAACATCATAACACCGAGTACATCCCAGGCGAAATGTATGCAAATCTGATATGTTGCGCATGAGAACTCGGTTGACAAAATTTACAAAACTCATTTCAAGTTTTCGTTTGGTACACTTCCGAGAATTTATAGGTTTGAGTAGCAACTTATCATCGAAGTCCAGATTAGCGATTGAGGTCCAGAGATCCTTCCATTTTGTTGATAATACACCAGTTGCCACAGCTTCCTTCGTTGGAAGGAACGAGAGGATATGGCCGATAAGACAGCTTGGTAAGTTGCTAATTCTGTCTTCATTTCCCTCCACTCCAACTTTCTTTTTATAAATTGAATGCATCACTTCTGGTATGCTTCCTACTGAAGGAAAGAAATATAATACTCCATAATAAGATAATGAAAAGATGGCAGTGAACAATGTGAAGAACTTGTAGAGTTATATGTCTATATATAGAGAGTTTTGATTTAGCTATCCATTGGATACCCCAGAAGAACATTGATTGTGGTAGTTTGTTTTTGAAATTGCATTAAAATTGGAACCAGATAGGTGAAAAGGCACTCAAAGGATTCACTTTCCATGAACCACTAAATTGAGGCACGTTATTTTGGCTAAAGAGTTGGGCATCTTCCTTGAATCTACTGGCCTACCGGGTGATGTATGTGAATATGACTAGTTTTGTCTCATTAATAAATATGAGGGAAAAAAAAAAAAAAAAGATAATGAAAATTATATAAGATGTTTTATATTTATTTTTGTTGCAATAGATTGAATCCATTCTTCCTATTAACTCAATAACTCATTGTCTCACAAGCACTTTATTGTGAACATAAGATTATGAAGATAACAAAGAGATACAATCTTATAATAAATACAATCAATCCATTTGTCGTGAGGGCACAACACATAATAAATGTATAATAAACCACACTTTTCACTACATTTTTTATTGGATTTGAATGTGTGATATGTAGCAATTATAATTTTTTTGTGAAACCAATGCCTAAGGCATTGAGGGAAAAGAAAGGGGAAAGAAAGAAAAAAAGTAAAAATTTGAACAATATGTATCAATTAGAAATTTCTTTTACTTGATAATAAAAACTATTAAAAAATAAAAAATTAAATTTGCTACAACTTCAAACTTCTCTAACAGAGTCAAAGCCCTAATCCAGTCCTATATTCAATAATCTCAAAGATCCACCCAATGTTGAGTTGTTTCTAAAATGTATCAACAATAATCTCACATTAGAACTGAAGAGTGGTTTATTCATGCAGTTGAATAAAGAAAACTAAACCCTAATTAAATTAGCAGAAAAAATTAACATCGAGAGATAAAGAGAGAGAGATGGGAGATTTAGAGAGAGAAAGGAGTGAAAAACTCAACTGTAGAAGGTCGCCGGCCTTGAGAACTTGGAGATGAATCAGACGGTTGTGACCTTGAAAAGCTTTATCACCTTCACCTCAAAATTGAAGGGTTAGTCTAATTCTCGAATTATGTGAGAAGCTTCTTTGAAAAGCTAAATGTAAAATCATTTTTTATAATAAAATTCAAATTTTTTTTTGAACAGTAATTTCAAAGATATTTGTTATTCCTATTGTACAAATGAGGCCATTGTATTCCGAATTGGGTAATTCAAATTTCAATTGTCAATTTGGGGGGCACCCTCGGCCATGCGACTAGTACTTGGATTGTGAGCTCATTCGATTAAAGTATTGCTTTACAACCATATGAATATTTAGATTGACCTTTCTTTAAATTAATATGATGTGTAGTTTAGGATAAATTATACTTTTTTCTTTATAGATCTGGTAAATAATGAAAACCTCTCATCTAATTTGAATAATCACACACTAGCCTCCCCTCTAGTTCACACCTTTCAAAGGCAAAATATACATGATTAGGAGCTAGCAATATATTACAGAAGCAACTGATTGTCTTTTCTTACTGCTTAGAAGCAGGAGCTAGCAAGAAGGGAAACAAAAAACAGACAATTATCTTACTTAATCCAAACCATAGTTGGTTAATCACACAGCTATTCTCCCCAAAACCATGGAAGAACATAGAGCTCAAAACAACAACATATCAAGAAACCACAACCCGGCATTTCTCAGAGGCCCTGGGTAACATGGGTACATAGTGTGCGCCACTCTCATCGCACTCTCCCGGCATCCAAGTACGTATCAACAATTTCTCTAGAATTTTTGAATTCTTCAAAAAATATTTAGCCACTTCCAGATCATCATCATCACCACACCATCCGAACTCCTTAAATTCAATCTCCTTCAAGTGAAACAACAAACAAAAAGGCACGTTCTCAGCTGGATACCATCTCCATGGTGCCTGGTTTTCCACAAATTTATCATGTAAAAGCAATCAGTAAAGAAATATAAATAGAAACAACTCTCATTTAATTGCATAACTAAATTAATATATATATATATATATATATATATTGCCTTAGTGTTTTACCCTAAAAATAAGCTTTTCCAATCGTGGCGAGCGTTCAAGAAAATCCAGTAACAAACGCCATCCAGCATGTTCACCAATTTCCAAACAAATTAAACGGTCAAACTTTGGCAGCTGAGACCTGCACAAACGATCGGTCTTCGTGCAAAAAAGCAGAAAATGAAGTCAATTAAAATTTGAATTAAGCCACCAATAGTACAAAATGTAGGACTGGGCATAAATAAAAATGGAAGAAATCATCAGAAATAGACTAACGGCGCTGGGTGAGATAAAACGAAGCCTCTGAACTTAGATATTCCTTCAACAAATTCTGCTACAAGTCCTTCCACAGAATAATGACGGTCAGGGTTGTCTTCTAGTACCAATCTAATGTCTGCATTGACAAGGGCATTTAATTTATCGAATGAATAGCTTTTGACATCGCCTAAATAGCCCTTATATTCAAGATTTTGAAGATTTGGTGTATTAAGTACAAGGTTGTAGCCACCCTCACGGGAAAAATTTATGACTAAACTCTTGAGAACAGGAGCAGAAATGTGGAACACGCTAATATTTTTGTAATTGCATCTTTTTACAGACAACTCTTCAAGCAGAGGGCAGCCAGAAAAGAGTCTATCAATTGAGTCATCATCCGAAAATTCAAGTCCTTGAATAAGGAGGATTTTGAGATTCTGAAGAGAAACCA